>CAWUFW010023825.1:0-69126 GCA_963921515.1 Calotriton arnoldi | reverse complement strand
GGGGTCCACTTGCCTCAGCTTCGCTGGGGACTCACGATGGCCTGGGAGAAGTCAGGAAATCCACTTCTTGGGCTGCAGGGACTTCGGACTCCGGCGGGAGCGGCGTAGTTTGCGACCGTCGTTGTCGTTTTTGGTGCCTGCCAAGCAGGGAGTCACTCCTTGACTCCAAGGGAGATTCTTCTGTCTTCCAAAGGTAGTGGAACGTCGAAGGGCCAGGATTCTTCTGTAGAGCGTCGTCCAGGGGTTATCTGCTTTGCAATGGCAAGGTTCCCCCTCTTAAACTAAAAAGAGGGGATGGACTAGCTCTATGACCCCACCTATGGGAGGGTCAAGGGAGGGGTGGCTACACCCACTTCCCTTTGTCCAGTTTCGTGCCAGAGCAGGGGCAGGCAGCCCCTGAGCTGGTTTGAACTGGCATATGCACAGAGGAGCCTTCTGCTCCCCCAGTGCAGGACTTCAAAGCACTCTAAGAGTGCACCCACCCAGCCCCAATACACTAAACCCTGTCTGGAAGGTGGTTACACCTCCCTGTGACAGGATGCCTATTGTTGGGCTTCCTCCACTGCGAGTTTCGGTCATCAGCAGGAGGGCAGCCCAGTGTCTGTGACTGGTGGCATCCATTTTGTGATGCCAGGGCTCTTTAGGATTCTACCGCGTTTCCACAGCAGGTACATGTCTTATCCCTCTAGAAGGGTGGAATGCTACCCCCGCTGCCAAGATTGGCGGGGGGTAGTATTCCAAGATGTTTGACACCAAACACGACATGTTTTGATGCAGCCATTCCAAAGTTAGCATTTACCGCGAGGATATAATGCACTTAAATAGTATATGGTTTAACCGCATCCACAAACAGCACCAGAGAATAGACTCTGAGAGCTGCAGAGGGGCCCTGCTCAGGCAGAGGCACCCCCTCACATAGAAGCCAAGCACCCTGCCCTCAGGATTGATAGGGCCTGCCTTAGGGGTGACTGATAGGTTTATATGTGTGTGCAGGAGAGATATAGGAAACCTATATCCCAGTGAGGAGTGCTAGCACCACCTCACCCAGGCTGCAGTAGCAGGCCTGTGGTGTCAGATTTAGACTGCTTCCCAGGGGTGGCATAACATATGCTGCAGCCCCTGGGAGGCCTGTGAAGTACCTATGCCCTTGGCACCTAAGGTACCATATACTAGGGACTCATAAGGCACCACAGTATCCAATCACTAGTGCACCTAGAGTGCACTCCATGTCGTTTAGAGAGAGCAGATAGACTGGGGCCCTGAATAGCAGGGTCCCAGTCCAACTAAGTCATAAACCAGCAAAACACCATAAAAAAAGTGGGGGCAACCATATAGTCAGATTCCACCTTCCTACAACTAGTGACCGCGAAGGAGCCTCGAGTGGACACACTTGGAGCTCGCTCACGGGACACTCGTGGAATGGAGGCCAGTGATCTTTGGTGCAGTCGGTGCTGGAGGCAGGGGCTACTTGGAGCCCAAAGCACAACTTCGTGGAATCACTTGCAAATGTGCTCGGTGTCCAGGGGTCACGGTTCCATATTACCCACGACAGCTACGGGCCTCAGCTTTGCTCGGGACTCAGGGCAGCCTCAGCGAAGTCTGGAAATCTACCTCTGGTGATGCAAAGGTTTCGGCGTCCGGCGGGAGCTTCGGCGATGCAGACCGGACAATTGCTTCTTTGGTGCCTGCCAAGCAGGGGAGTCACTCCTTGACCCCAAGGGAGATTGCTCAGTCCTCTAATCTTGAAGTAGAGCGTCGAAGGTCCAGGATTCTGTGTCAGAGTTTTGTCCAGGTTAATCTAAAGTCCTAAGGACTGGGGTCCCATACTTATACTAAGGTAAGGGGTTGGACATACTCTGTGGACCCACCTATGGGAGGGTCAGGGCAGAGGGGTGGCTACACCCCTTTCCCTTTGTCCAGTTTCGCGCCAGAGCAGGGGCTGGAAGTCCCTGAGCCGGTTTGAACTGGGGTATGCACAGGGACACCAAATGTGCCCCCAGTGCAGGACTTCAAAGCACCAGAGAGTGCTCCCGCCCAGCCCCAATATACACTATCCTGTCTGGGGAGGTGGTTACACCTCCCTGGGACAGGAAACCTATTGTCCAGGCCTCCCCTGCCGGAGTTTCGGTCAGCAGCAGGAGGCCAGACTCGTGTCTGTGGCAGCGGCATCCATTTTGTGATGCCAGGGCTTGGAAAGAAGTTACTGGGCAGGCCGGTGTGTACATGTCTCTCCTCTAGAAGGGTGGAATGCTACCCCCGCCGCCAGAACTGGCGGGGGTAGTATTCCAAGATGTTTGACACCAAACACGACATGTTTCCGTGCAGCCATCCCAAAGTTAGCATTTTAACGTGAGGTTATAATGCGCTTAAGAGTATATGGTCAGGCTGCACTACAAACAGCATCAGAGAAGGGTCTCCGAACGCTGCAGAGGGGCCCTGCTCATGCAGGGGCACCCTCTCACATAGGAACCACGCACTCTGCCTTCAGGATTGATAAGGCCTGCCATAGGAGTGACTTATAGGTTTATATGTGTGTATGTAGGTAGTGATATAGGTAACCTATATCACAGTAAGGGGTGCATGCACCACCTTACCCAGGCTGCAGTAGCAGACCTGTGGTGTCCTTTTGGCTGGCCTTCCAGGGGTGGCACAATACATGCTGCAGCCCCTGGTAGGCCTCTGAGGTACCTATGCCCTGGGTACATAGTATACCATATACTAGGGACTTACAAGGGCACTCCAGATTCCAATCAGAGATGTGCCTAAGGCACATGGAAACCATTTTAGAGCGGAAGCAGCTAGGCTGGGGTTCTGATTAGCAGGGCCCCAGCCAGACTAAAGTAAAAAAACAGTGAAGCATCAGCAAAAAGTGGGGGTACCCATGTGAAGCAGATCCTACTCTCCTACACTGTTAACACCAGTAAGTCCCACACAGTGCGATTGCTAAGAGTTCTTCGGAGCCCATGCCCCCCTTTCTCCACCACTCTGCAAATGCGGCTCCTGTCACACTACAGGATGGGGTATAAAGTCCATTTTACTCCTGTGGGACTTTGGGGGCCAAGAAGCCCTTCTGGTACCACCTGTAAGTCCTACGCAGTGGAATTCCTGAGCGCAGGTTGTAGGCCCAGCCCTCTTTCTCCACCACTCTGCAAATGTGACTACTAGTTAAAGAAGCATTTGCAATGCAATAGGTCTTGCATTTGCGAGAGTTACAGCTATTAGCGTTGTAAATGTAAAAGTTTTTACTTATGTTTTTTGGAGTGAGGTGGATGTACGTTGTGTGTAGTGGAATTATGTGGTATGTTGTGCAGTGAAATTATGTGGATAGAAAGTACGTAGTATTTAGTGTATAGGAATTATGTGAAGTGGGATTATGTGTTATGGAGAGTAATTCTGTGGTGTGGTAGTCTGTGTTGTGGAGTGGTAACCTCAGGTTTAGTCTTCCTTGTTTCCATAGAAACTAAACTATAAACTCAATGAGGCAAAAATAAAAGAAGCAACCACAGAGGAGCACTTCTGGACCTAGTCAGAGGTATGAGCAGGGCAACTGGAATTATGTGACTGTTCAACTGCACCAATATTCGCATAGTTATACATTTTCCGCATTTGCCACATAATCCACCATCTGCTGCACAATCTGCAGAATTGAACAAAAAAAACCTTGTTTCTAGGTTAAACGGCTCAAACGTTATAAAAAATGCAGCGACAAGTGTTACAGCGTGGTGGAAGGCGCTTTGCAAAGCTGGAATGGTCACCTAATACTTATGCTGAATGTGGGAGTTAAATTGGTACTAATGGTGTGCAAACCACTCTTGCTTCTTTCTGCACCTCTCTTGCCTCTTTCTCCATTTCTGTTGCTTCTTTCTGCACTTCTGTTGCCTCTTTCTGCACCCCTCTTGCCTCTTTCTGCACCTCTCTTGCCTCTTTCTGCACCTCTCTTGCCTCTTTATGCAGTTCTTTTGCCTCTTTCTGGACTTCTGTTGCTTGTTTCTACACTTCGCTTGCCTCTTTCTGCACCACTCTTGCCTCTTTCTGCACCTTTGTTTGTTCTTTCTGCATCCCTCCTGCCTATTTCTGAACCCCTCTTCCCTCTTTCTGCACCTCTCTTGCCTTTTTCTGCACCCCTGTTCCCTCTTTTTGCACCTCTCTTGCCCGTTTCTGCATCTCTCTTGCTTCTTTCTGCACTTCTCTTGCCTCTTTCTGCACCTCTGTTGCTGCTTTCTGCACTTCTGTAGCCTCTTTCTGCATTTCTGTTCCTTGTTTCTGTGCTTCTCTTGACTTTCCACATTTCTGTTGCTTCTTTCTGCACTTCTCTTGCCTCTTTCTGCACCCCTCTTCCACCTTTCTGCACCTCCCTTGCCTCTTTATGCACCTCTCTTGCCTCTTTCTGCAGTTCTCTTGCCTCTTTCTGCACATCTGTTGCTTCTTTCTGAACTTCTCTTGCCTCTTTTTGCAACCTTCTTGCCTCTTTCTGCACATCTGTTGGTTCTTTCTGCATCCTTCCTGCCTCTTTCTGCACCCCTTTTCCCTCTTTCTGCACCTCTCTTGCCTTTTTCTGTACCACTGTTCCCTCTTTTTGCACCTCTCTTGCCTGTTTCTGCACCTCTCTTGCCTATTTCTGAACTTCTGTTGCCTCTTTCTGCACCTCTGTTGCTTCTTTC
Source organism: Calotriton arnoldi (assembly GCA_963921515.1). Taxonomy (NCBI): domain Eukaryota; kingdom Metazoa; phylum Chordata; class Amphibia; order Caudata; family Salamandridae; genus Calotriton; species Calotriton arnoldi. The sequence continues at coordinate 64,465 of CAWUFW010023825.1, read as the reverse complement.
TGCACTTCTCTTGCCTCTTTCTGGATTTATGTTGCCTCTTTCTGAACTTCTCTTGCCTCTATCTACAGTTCTGTTGTTCTTTCTGCACTTCTCTTTCCTCTTTCTGCACCCCTCTTGCCTCTTTCTGTACCTCTGTTGCTTCTTTCTGCACTTCTCTTGCTTCTTTCTGCAGCTCTCTTGCTTCTTTCTGCACCCCTCTTGCGTCTTTCTGCACCCCTCTTCCTCTTTCTTCACTTCTCTTGCCTCTTTCTGCAACTCTCCTGCCTCTTTCTGCAGTTCTCTTGCCTCCTTCTGCACCTCTGTTGCTTCTTTCAGCACTTCTCTTGCCTCTTTCTGCGCCTCTCTTGCCTTTTTCTGCACTCCTGTTCCCTCTTTTTGCATCTCTCTTGCCCGTTTCTGCATCTCTCTTGCTTCTTTATGCACTTCTCTTGCCTCTTTCTGCACCTCTGTTGCTGCTTTCTGCACTTCTCTAGCCTCTTTCTGCATTTCTGTTCCTTCTTTCTGTGCTTCTCTTGCCTCTTTCCACATTTCTGTTGCTTGTTTCTGCACTTCTCTTGCCTCTTTCTGCACCCCTCTTCCATCTTTCTGCACCTCCCTTGCCTCTTTCTGCACCTTTCTTGCCTCTTTCTGCAGTTCTCTTGCCTCTTTCTGCACCTCTTTTGCTTCTTTCTGCACTTCTCTTGCCTCTTTCTGCAACCCTCTTGCCTCTTTCTGCACATCTGTTGGTTCTTTCTGCATCCTTCCTGCCTCTTTCTGCACCCCTTTTCCCTCTTTCTGCACCTCTCTTGCCTTTTTCTGTACCACTGTTCCCTCTTTTTGCACCTCTCTTGCCTGTTTCTGCACCTCTTTTGCCTATTTCTGAACTTCTGTTGCCTGTTTCTGCACCTCTGTTGCTTCTTTCTGCACTTCTCTTGCCTCTTTCTGGATTTATGTTGCTTCTTTCTGCACTTCTCTTGCCTCTATCTAAATTTCTCTCGCTTCTTTCTGCACTTCTCTTTCCTCTTTCTGCACCCCTCTTGCCTCTTTCTGTACCTCTGTTGCTTCTTTCTGCACTTCTCTTGCTTCTTTCTGCACCTCTCTTGCTTCTTTCTGCACCCCTCTTACGTCTTTCTGCACCCCTCTTCCCTCTTTCTTCACTTCGCTTGCCTCTTTCTGCAACTCTCCTGCCTCTTTCTGTAGTTCTCTTGCCTCCTTCTGCACCTCTGTTGCTTCTTTCAGCACTTCTCTTACCTCTTTCTGCACCTCTGTTGCCTCTTTCTGCACCTCACTTGCTTCATTCTGTACAGCTCTTGCCTCTTTCTGCACCCCTCTTCCATCTTTCTGCAACTCTCTTGCCTTTTTCTTCACCCCTGTTCCCTCTTTCTGCACCACTCTTCCCTGTTTCTGCACCTCTCTTGCCTTTTTCTGCACTTCTCTTGCCTCTTTCTGATTCCTGTTGTTTCTTTCTGCACTTCTCTAGCCTCTTTCTACATTTCTGTTGCTTCTTTCTGCACTTCTCTTGCCTCTTTCTGTACCCCTCTTGCCTCTTTCTGCACTTCTCTTGCCTCTTTCTGCAACTCTGTTGCTTCTTTCTGCACTTCTTTTTGCCTCTTTCTGCAACTCTGTTGCTTCTTTCTGCACATCTCTTGCCTCTTTCTACACATTTGTTTTTCCTCTTTCTGCACCTCTGTTGCTTCATTCTACACTTCTCTTCCCTCTTTGTTTATTTCTGTTGCTTCTTTCTGCACTTCCCTTGCCTCTTTCTGCACCCCTCTTCCTTCTTTCTGCACTTCCCTTGCCTCTTTATTCATCTCGCTTGCCTTTTTCTGCAGTTCTCTTGCCTCTTTCTGCACCTCTGTTGCTTCTTTCTGCACTTCTCTTGCCTCTTTCCGCATACCTATTGCCTCTTTCTGCAACTCTGTTGGTTCTTTCTGCACCCCTCTTCCCTCTTTCTGCACCTCTCTTGCCTCTTTCTGCACCCCTATTGCCTCTTTCTGCACCTCTGTTGGTTCGTTCTGCACCCCTCTTTCCTCTTTCTGCACCTCTCCTGACTTTTTATGCCCCCTGTTCCTTCTTTTTGCACCAATCTTGCCTGTTTCTGCACCTCTCTTGCCTCTTTCAGCATTTCTGTTGCTTCTTTCTGCACTTCTCTTGCCTCTATCTACAGTTCTCCTGCCTCTTTCTGTATTTCTGTTACTTCTTTCTGCACTTTTCTTGCTTCTTTCTGAACCTCTCTTGCTTCTTTCTACTCCCTGTTTGCCTCTTTCTGCGCTTCTCTTGCCTCTTTCTGCTCCTCTTCTGCCTCTTTCTGCAGTTCTCTTGCATCCTTCTGCACCCCAGTTGCATTTTTGAGCACTTTTCTTGCCTCTTTCTGCACCCCCCTTGCTTCTTTCTGCACCTCTCTGGCCTCTTTCTGCTCCTCACTTGCTTATTTCTGCACCCCTCTTGCCTCCTACTGTACCCCTCTTGTCTGTTTCTGCACCTCTGTTGGTTCTTTCTGCACTGCTCTTGCTTCTTTCTGACCCTCTTTTGCCTGTTTCTGCAACTCTCTGGCCTCTTTCTGCACTTCTCTTGCCTCCTTCTGCACCTCTGTTGCTTCTTTCTGTACTTCTCTTGCCTCTTTCTACACCCCTTTTGCCTCTTTCTGCAACTCTGCTGCTTCTTTCTATACGTCTCTTGCTTCTTTCTATACCTCTCTTGTTTCTTTCTGTACCTCTCTTGCCTCTTTCTGCACCCCTCTTGCCTGTTTCTGTACCTCACTTGCTTCTTTCTGTACCTCTCTTGCCTCTTTCTTCACCTCTCTTGCCTCTTTCTGCACCTCACTTACCTCTATCTGCACTTCTCTTGTTTCTTTTGGCAACTCTCTTTCATTACTTCTCTCGCTTCTTTCTGCACCTTTGTTGCCTCTTTCAGCACTTCTCCTGATTCTTTCTGCACTTGTCTTGCCTCTTTCTACACCTCTCTTGCCTTTTTATGCATGTCTCTTGCCTCTTTCAAACCTCTGTTGCTGCTTTCAGCACTTCTCTTGCCTTTTTCTGTACTTCTCTTGCCTCTTTCTTCACCTCTCTTGCTTCTTTCTACACCCCTTTTACCTCTTTCTGTACCCCTCTATCTGCACTTATCTTGCCTGTTTCTCACCTCTCTTGCCTCTTTCTGTAGTTCTCTTGCCTCCTTCTGCACCTCTGTTGCTTCTTTGAGCATTTCTCTTGCCTCTTGCTGTACCTCACCTCTTTCTGCATCTTTCTTTCCTCTTTCTGCACCTCTCTTGCCTCTTTCTGCACCTGACTTGCTTCTTTCTGCACCCCTCTTGCCTCTTTCTGCAACCCTCTTCCCTCTTTAGGTACCTCTCTTGCCTTTTTCTGCACCCGTGTTCCCTCTTTCTGCACCTTTATTCCCTGTTTCTGCATCTCTCTTGCTTCTTTCTGCACTTCTCTTACCTCTTTCTGCACCTCTGTTACCTTTTTCTGCACTTCTCTTGCCTCTTTATGCATTCCTGTTGCTGCTTTCTGCATTTCTCTTGCCTCTTTCTACATTTCTGTTGCTTCTTTCTGCACGTCTCTTGCCTCTTTCTGCACGTCTCTTGCCTCTTTCTGCACTTCTCTTGCCTCTTTTTGCACATTTGTTTTTCCTCTTTCTGCACCTCTGTTGCTTTATTCTGCACTTCTCTTGCCGCTGTTTATTTCTGTTGCTTCTTTCTGCACTTCCCTTGCCTCTTTCTGCACCCCTCTTCCTTCTTTCTGCACCTTTCTTGCCTCTTTCTGCATCTCTCTTGCCTCTTTCTGCACTTCTCTTGCCTCTTTCTGCACACCTATTGCCTCTTTCTGCACCTCTGTTGGCTCTTTCTGCACCCCTCTTCCTGCACCTCTCGACTTTTTCTGCACCCCTGTTCCCTCTTTTTTTACATGTCTTGCATGTTTCTGCGCCTCTCTTGCCTCTTTCTGCACTACTCTTGCCTCTTTCAGCATTTCTGGTGCCTCTTTCTGCAGTTCACTTGCATCCTTCTACACCTCAGTTGCTTCTTTGAGCACTTCTATTGCCTCTTTCTGCACTTCTCTTGCCTCTTTCTGCACCTCTCTTGCCTCTTTCAGCACCTCTGTTGCTTCTTTCTGTACTTCTCTTGACTCTTTCTACACCCCTTTTGCCTCTTTCTGCAACTCTGCTGCTTCTTTCTACACGTCTCTTGCTTCTTTCTATACCTCTCTTGTTTCTTTCTGTACCTCTCTTGCCTCTTTCTGCACCCCTCTTGCCTGTTTCTGTACCTCACTTGCTTCTTTCTGCACCTCTCTTGCCTCTTTCTTCACCTCTCTTGCCTCTTTCTGCACCTCACTTACCTCTATCTGCATTTCTCTTGTTTCTTTTGGCAACTCTCTTTCATTACTTCTCTTGCTTCTTTCTGCACCTATGTTGCTTCTTTCAGCACTTCTCTTGCTTCTTTCTGCACTTGTCTTGCCTCTTTCTACACCTCTCTTGGCTTTTTATGCATGTCTTTTGCCTCTTTCACACCTCTGTTGCTGCTTTCAGCACTTCTCTTGCCTCTTTCTGTACTTCTCTTGCCTCTTTCTTCACCTCTCTTGCTTCTTTCTACACCCCTTTTACCTCTTTCTGTACCCCTCTACCTGCACTTATCTTGCCTCTTTCTCACCTCTCTTGCCTCTTTCTGCAGTTCTCTTGCCTCCTTCTGCACCTCTGTTGCTTCTTTGAGCATTTCTCTTGCCTCTTGCTGTACCTCTCTTACCTCTTTCTGCATCTTTCTTTCCTCTTTCTGCACCTCTCTTGCCTCTTTCTGCACCTGACTTGCTTCTTTCTGCACCCCTCTTGCCTCTTTCTGCAACCCTCTTCCCTCTTTATGTACCTCTCTTGCCTTTTTCTGCACCTGTGTTCCCTCTTTCTGCACCTTTATTCCCTGTTTCTGCATCTCTCTTGCTTCTTTCTGCACTTCTCTTACCTCTTTCTGCACCTCTGTTACCTTTTTCTGCACTTCTCTTGCCTCTTTCTGCATTCCTGTTGCTGCTTTCTGCATTTCTCTTGCCTCTTTCTACATTTCTGTTGCTTCTTTCTGCACGTCTCTTGCCTCTTTCTGCACGTCTCTTGCCTCTTTCTGCACTTCTCTTGCCTCTTTCTGCACATTTGTTTTTCCTCTTTCTGCACCTCTGTTGCTTTATTCTGCACTTCTCTTGCCTCTGTTTATTTCTGTTGCTTCTTTCTGCACTTCCCTTGCCTCTTTCTGCATCCCTCTTCCTTCTTTCTGCACCTGTCTTGCCTCTTTCTGCATCTCTCTTGCCTTTTTCTGCAGTTCTCTTGCCTCTTTCTGCACCTCTGTTTCTTGTTTCTGCACTTCTCTTGCCTCTTTCTGCACACCTATTGTCTCTTTCTGCACCTCTGTTGACTCTTTCTGCACCCCTCTTCCCTCTTTCTGCACCTCTCGACTTTTTCTGCACCCCTGTTCCCTCTTTTTTTACATGTCTTGCCTGTTTCTGTGCCTCTCTTGCCTCTTTCTGTACTACTCTTGCCTCTTTCAGCATTTCTGGTGCCTCTTTCTGCAGTTCACTTGCATCCTTCTACACCTCAGTTGCTTCTTTGAGCACTTCTCTTGCCTCTTTCTGCACTTCTCTTGCCTCTTTCTGCACCTCTCTTGCCTCTTTCTGCACCCCTATTGCCTCTTTCTGCACCTCTGTTGGTTCTTTCTGCACCCCTCTTTCCTCTTTCTGCTTCTTTCCTTCCTCTTTCTGCACCTCTCCTGACTTTTTATGCACCCCTGTTCCTTCTTTTTGTACAAATCTTGCCTGTTTCTGCACCTCTCTTGCCTCTTTCTGTACTACTCTTGCCTCTTTCAGCATTTCTGTTGCTTCTTTCTGCACTTCTCTTGCCTCTATCTACATTTCTCTTGCCTCTTTCTGCATTTCTGTTACTTCTTTCTGCACTTTTCTTGCTTCTTTCTGCACATCTCTTGCTTCTTTCTACACCCTGTTTGCCTCTTTCTGCATCCCTATTCCCTCTTTCTGCACTTCTCTTGCCTCTTTCTGCTCCTCTACTGCCTCTTTCTGCAGTTCTCTTGCATCCTTCTGCATCTTTCTGCATCCCAGTTGCATCTTTGAGCACTTTTCTTGTCTCTTTCTGCACCTCTTCTGCTTCTTTCTGTACATCTCTTGCTTCTTTCTACACCTCTCTTGTTTCTTTCTTTTGCCTCTTTCTGCACCCCTTTTGCCCGTTTCTGTACCTCACTTCCTTCTTCCTGCACCTCTCTTGCCTCTTTCTTCACCTCTCTTGCCTCTTTCTGCACCTCACTTGCCTCTATCTTCACTTCTCTTACTTTGTTTTGCATCTCTTTTGTTTCTTTCGGCAACTCTCTTGTCTCTTTCATTACTCCTCTTGCTTCTTTCTACACCTGTGTTGCTTCTTTCAGCACTTCTCTTGCTTCTTTCTCCACTTGTCTTGCCTCTTTCTACACCTCTCTTGCCTTTTTATGCACGTCTCTAGCCTCTTTCACACCTCTGTTGCTGCTTTCAGCACTTCTGTAGCCTCTTTCTGCATTTCTGTTCCTTGTTTCTGTGCTTCTCTTGACTTTCCACATTTCTGTTGCTTCTTTCTGCACTTCTCTTGTCTCTTTCTGCACCCCTCTTCCATCTTTCTGCACCTCCCTTGCCTCTTTCTGCACCTCCCTTGCCTCTTTCTGCAGTTCTCTTGCCTCTTTCTGCACATCTGTTGCTTCTTTCTGAACTTCTCTTGCCTCTTTCTGCAACCTTCTTGCCTCTTTCTGCACATCTGTTGGTTCTTTCTGCATCCTTCCTGCCTCTTTCTGCACCCCTTTTCCCTCTTTCTGCACCTCTCTTGCATTTTTCTGTACCACTGTTCCCTCTTTTTGCACCTCTCTTGCCTGTTTCTGCACCTCTGTTGCTGCTTTCTGCACTTCTGTAGCCTCTTTCTGCATTTCTGTTCCTTGTTTCTGTGCTTCTCTTGACTTTCCACATTTCTGTTGCTTCTTTCTGCACTTCTCTTGTCTCTTTCTGCACCCCTCTTCCATCTTTCTGCACCTCCCTTGCCTCTTTCTGCACCTCCCTTGCCTCTTTCTGCAGTTCTCTTGCCTCTTTCTGCACATCTGTTGCTTCTTTCTGAACTTCTCTTGCCTCTTTCTGCAACCTTCTTGCCTCTTTCTGCACATCTGTTGGTTCTTTCTGCATCCTTCCTGCCTCTTTCTGCACCCCTTTTCCCTCTTTCTGCACCTCTCTTGCATTTTTCTGTACCACTGTTCCCTCTTTTTGCACCTCTCTTGCCTGTTTCTGCACCTCTCTTGCCTATTTCTGAACTTCTGTTGCCTCTTTCTGCACCTCTGTTGCTTCTTTCTGCACTTCTCTTGCCTCTTTCTGGATTTATGTTGCCTCTTTCTGCACTTCTCTTGCCTCTATCTACAGTTCTGTTGTTCTTTCTGCACTTCTCTTTCCTCTTTCTGCACCCCTCTTGCCTCTTTCTGTACCTCTGTTGCTTCTTTCTGCACTTCTCTTGCTTCTTTCTGCACCTCTCTTGCTTCTTTCTGTACCCCTCTTGCATCTTTCTGTACCCCTCTTCCTCTTTCTTCACTTCTCTTGCCTCTTTCTGCAACTCTCCTGCCTCTTTCTGCAGTTCTCTTGCCTCCTTCTGCACCTCTGTTGCTTCTTTCAGCACTTCTCTTGCCTCTTTCTGCACCACTCTTGCCTCTTTCTGCACCTTTGTTGGTTCTTTCTGCATCCCTCCTGCCTATTTCTGCACCCCTCTTCCCTCTTTCTGTGCCTCTCTTGCCTTTTTCTGCACCCCTGTTCCCTCTTTTTGCATCTCTCTTGCCCGTTTCTGCATCTCTCTTGCTTCTTTATGCACTTCTCTTGCCTCTTTCTGCACCTCTGTTGCTGCTTTCTGCACTTCTCTAGCCTCTTTCTGCATTTCTGTTCCTTCTTTCTGTGCTTCTCTTGCCTCTTTCCACATTTCTGTTGCTTGTTTCTGCACTTCTCTTGCCTCTTTCTGCACCCCTCTTCCATCTTTCTGCACCTCCCTTGCCTCTTTCTGCACCTCTCTTGCCTCTTTCTGCAGTTCTCTTGCCTTTTTCTGCACCTCTTTTGCTTCTTTCTGCACTTCTCTTGCCTCTTTCTGCAACCCTCTTGCCTCTTTCTGTACATCTGTTGGTTCTTTCTGCATCCTTCCTGCCTCTTTCTGCACCTCTTTTCCCTCTTTCTGCACCTCTCTTGCCTTTTTCTGTACCACTGTTCCCTCTTTTTGCACCTCTCTTACCTGTTTATGCACCTCTTTTGCCTATTTCTGAACTCCTGTTGCCTGTTTCTGCACCTCTGTTGCTTCTTTCTGCACTTCTCTTGCCTCTTTCTGGATTTATGTTGCTTCTTTCTGCACTTCTCTTGCCTCTTTCTGGATTTATGTTGCTTCTTTCTGCACTTCTCTTGCCTCTATCTAAATTTCTCTCGCTTCTTTCTGCACTTCTCTTTCCTCTTTCTGCACCCCTCTTGCCTCTTTCTGTAACTCTGTTGCTTCTTTCTGCACTTCTCTTGCTTCTTTCTGCACCTCTCTTGCTTCTTTCTGCACCCCTCTTACGTCTTTCTGCATCCCTCTTCCCTCTTTCTTCACTTCGCTTGCCTCTTTCTGCAACTCTCCTGCCTCTTTCTGTAGTTCTCTTGCCTCCTTCTGCACCTCTGTTGCTTCTTTCAGCACTTATCTTACCTCTTTCTGCACCTCTGTTGCCTCTTTCTGCACCTCACTTGCTTCATTCTGTACAGCTCTTGCCTCTTTCTGCACCCCTCTTCCATCTTTCTGCAACTCTCTTGTCTTTTTCTTCACCCCTGTTCCCTCTTTCTGCACCACTCTTCCCTGTTTCTGCACCTCTCTTGCCTTTTTCTGCACTTCTCTTGCCTCTTTCTGTGCCTCTGTTGCTTTTTTCTGTACTTCTCTAGCCTCTTTCTGCATTTCTGTTGTTTCTTTCTGCACTTCTCTAGCCTCTTTCTACATTTCTGTTGCCTCTTTCTGCACTTCTCTTGCCTCTTTCTGTACCCCTCTTGCTGCAACTCTGTTGCTTCTTTCTGCACTTCTCTTGCTTCTTTCCTCTTGCTTCTTTCTGCACCCCTCTGGCCTATTTCGGCACCCTTCTTCCTTCTTTCTGCATCCCTATTCCCTCTTTCTGCTCCTCTTCTGCCTCTTTCTGCAGTTCTCTTGCATCCTTCTGCACCCCAGTTGCATTTTTGAGCACTTTTCTTGGCTCTTTCTGCACCTCCCTTGCTTCTTTCTGCACCTCTCTTGCCTCTTTCTGCTCCTCACTTGCTTATTTCTGCACCCCTCTTGCCTCCTACTGCACCCCTCTTGTCTGTTTCTGCACCTCTGTTGGTTCTTTCTGCACTGCTCTTGCTTCTTTCTGACCCTCTTTTGCCTGTTTCTGCAACTCTCTGGCCTCTTTCTGCACTTCTCTTGCCTCCTTCTGCACCTCTGTTGCTTCTTTCTGTACTTCTCTTGCCTCTTTCTACACCCCTTTTGCCTCTTTCTGCAACTCTGCTGCTTCTTTCTACACGTCTCTTGCTTCTTTCTATACCTCTCTTGTTTCTTTCTGTACCTCTCTTGCCTCTTTCTGCACCCCTCTTGCCTGTTTCTGTACCTCACTTGCTTCTTTCTGCATCTCTCTTGCCTCTTTCTTCACCTCTCTTGCCTCTTTCTGCACCTCACTTACCTCTATCTGCATTTCTCTTGTTTCTTTTGGCAACTCTCTTTCATTACTTCTCTTGCTTCTTTCTGCACCTATGTTGCTTCTTTCAGCACTTCTCTTGCTTCTTTCTGCACTTGTCTTGCCTCTTTCTACACCTCTCTTGGCTTTTTATGCACGTCTTTTGCCTCTTTCACACCTCTGTTGCTGCTTTCAGCACTTCTCTTGCCTCTTTCTGTACTTCTCTTGCCTCTTTCTTCACCTCTCTTGCTTCTTTCTACACCCCTTTTACCTCTTTCTGTACCCCTCTATCTGCACTTATCTTGCCTCTTTCTCACCTCTCTTGCCTCTTTCTGCAGTTCTCTTGCCTCCTTCTGCACCTCTGTTGCTTCTTTGAGCATTTCTCTTGCCTCTTGCTGTTCCTCTCTTACCTCTTTCTGCATCTTTCTTTCCTCTTTCTGCACCTCTCTTGCCTCTTTCTGCATCTGACTTGCTTCTTTCTGCACCCCTCTTGCCTCTTTCTGCAACCCTCTTCCCTCTTTATGTACCTCGCTTGCCTTTTTCTGCACCCGTGTTCCCTCTTTCTGCACCTTTATTCCCTGTTTCTGCATCTCTCTTGCTTCTTTCTGCACTTCTCTTACCTCTTTCTGCACCTCTGTTACCTTTTTCTGCACTTCTCTTGCCTCTTTCTGCATTCCTGTTGCTGCTTTCTGCATTTCTCTTGCCTCTTTCTACATTTCTGTTGCTTCTTTCTGCACGTCTCTTGCCTCTTTCTGCACGTCTCTTGCCTCTTTCTGCACTTCTCTTGCCTCTTTCTGCACATTTGTTTTTCCTCTTTCTGCACCTCTGTTGCTTTATTCTGCACTTCTCTTGCCTCTGTTTATTTCTGTTGCTTCTTTCTGCACTTCCCTTGCCTCTTTCTGCATCCCTCTTCCTTCTTTCTGCACCTGTCTTGCCTCTTTCTGCATCTCTCTTGCCTTTTTCTGCAGTTCTCTTCCCTCTTTCTGCACCTCTGTTGCCTCTTTCTGCACCTCTCTTGCCTGTTTCTGCACCTCTCTTGCCTATTTCTGAACTTCTGTTGCCTCTTTCTGCACATCTGTTGCTTCTTTCTGCACTTCTCTTGCCTCTTTTTGGATATATGTTGCTTCTTTCTGCACTTCTCTTGCCTCTTTCTGCAACTCTGTTGCTTCTTTCTGTATTTCTCTTGCTTCTTTCTGCACTTCTCTTTCCTCTTTCTGCACCCCTCTTGCCTCTTTCTGTTCTTCTGTTGCTTCTTTCTGCACTTCTCTTGCTTCTTTCTGCACCTCTCTTTCTTCTTTCTTCACTCCTCTTGCCTCTTTCTGCACCTCTCCCACCTCTTTCTGCAGTTCTCTTTCCTCCTTCTGCTCCTCTGTTGCTTCTTTCAGCACTTCTCTTGCCTCTTTCTGCACCTCGGTTGCCTCTTTCTGCACCTCACTTGCTTCATTCTGTACAGCTCTTGCTTCTTTCTGCACCTCTGTTGCTTCTTTCTGCACTTCTCTTGCCTCTTTTTGGATTTATGTTGCTTCTTTCTGCACTTGTCTTGCCTCTATCTACATTTCTCTTGCTTCTTTCTGCACTTCTCTTTCCTCTTTCTGCACCCCTCTTCCATCTTTCTGCACCTCTCTTGCCTTTTTCTTCACCCCTGTTCCCTCTTTCTGCACCACTCTTCCCTGTTCTGCACCTCTCTTGCCTTTTTCTGCACTTCTCTTGCCTCTTTCTGTGCCTCTGTTGCTTTTTTCTGTACTTCTCTAGCCTCTTTCTGCATTTCTGTTGTTTCTTTCTGCACTTCTCTAGCCTCTTTCTACATTTCTGTTGCCTCTTTCTGCACTTCTCTTGCCTCTTTCTGTACCCCTCTTGCTGCAACTCTGTTGCTTCTTTCTGCACTTCTCTTGCTTCTTTCCTCTTGCTTCTTTCTGCACCCCTCTGGCCTATTTCGGCACCCTTCTTCCTTCTTTCTGCATCCCTATTCCCTCTTTCTGCTCCTCTTCTGCCTCTTTCTGCAGTTCTCTTGCATCCTTCTGCACCCCAGTTGCATTTTTGAGCACTTTTCTTGGCTCTTTCTGCACCTCCCTTGCTTCTTTCTGCACCTCTCTTGCCTCTTTCTGCTCCTCACTTGCTTATTTCTGCACCCCTCTTGCCTCCTACTGCACCCCTCTTGTCTGTTTCTGCACCTCTGTTGGTTCTTTCTGCACTGCTCTTGCTTCTTTCTGACCCTCTTTTGCCTGTTTCTGCAACTCTCTGGCCTCTTTCTGCACTTCTCTTGCCTCCTTCTGCACCTCTGTTGCTTCTTTCTGTACTTCTCTTGCCTCTTTCTACACCCCTTTTGCCTCTTTCTGCAACTCTGCTGCTTCTTTCTACACGTCTCTTGCTTCTTTCTATACCTCTCTTGTTTCTTTCTGTACCTCTCTTGCCTCTTTCTGCACCCCTCTTGCCTGTTTCTGTACCTCACTTGCTTCTTTCTGCATCTCTCTTGCCTCTTTCTTCACCTCTCTTGCCTCTTTCTGCACCTCACTTACCTCTATCTGCATTTCTCTTGTTTCTTTTGGCAACTCTCTTTCATTACTTCTCTTGCTTCTTTCTGCACCTATGTTGCTTCTTTCAGCACTTCTCTTGCTTCTTTCTGCACTTGTCTTGCCTCTTTCTACACCTCTCTTGGCTTTTTATGCACGTCTTTTGCCTCTTTCACACCTCTGTTGCTGCTTTCAGCACTTCTCTTGCCTCTTTCTGTACTTCTCTTGCCTCTTTCTTCACCTCTCTTGCTTCTTTCTACACCCCTTTTACCTCTTTCTGTACCCCTCTATCTGCACTTATCTTGCCTCTTTCTCACCTCTCTTGCCTCTTTCTGCAGTTCTCTTGCCTCCTTCTGCACCTCTGTTGCTTCTTTGAGCATTTCTCTTGCCTCTTGCTGTTCCTCTCTTACCTCTTTCTGCATCTTTCTTTCCTCTTTCTGCACCTCTCTTGCCTCTTTCTGCATCTGACTTGCTTCTTTCTGCACCCCTCTTGCCTCTTTCTGCAACCCTCTTCCCTCTTTATGTACCTCGCTTGCCTTTTTCTGCACCCGTGTTCCCTCTTTCTGCACCTTTATTCCCTGTTTCTGCATCTCTCTTGCTTCTTTCTGCACTTCTCTTACCTCTTTCTGCACCTCTGTTACCTTTTTCTGCACTTCTCTTGCCTCTTTCTGCATTCCTGTTGCTGCTTTCTGCATTTCTCTTGCCTCTTTCTACATTTCTGTTGCTTCTTTCTGCACGTCTCTTGCCTCTTTCTGCACGTCTCTTGCCTCTTTCTGCACTTCTCTTGCCTCTTTCTGCACATTTGTTTTTCCTCTTTCTGCACCTCTGTTGCTTTATTCTGCACTTCTCTTGCCTCTGTTTATTTCTGTTGCTTCTTTCTGCACTTCCCTTGCCTCTTTCTGCATCCCTCTTCCTTCTTTCTGCACCTGTCTTGCCTCTTTCTGCATCTCTCTTGCCTTTTTCTGCAGTTCTCTTCCCTCTTTCTGCACCTCTGTTGCCTCTTTCTGCACCTCTCTTGCCTGTTTCTGCACCTCTCTTGCCTATTTCTGAACTTCTGTTGCCTCTTTCTGCACATCTGTTGCTTCTTTCTGCACTTCTCTTGCCTCTTTTTGGATATATGTTGCTTCTTTCTGCACTTCTCTTGCCTCTTTCTGCAACTCTGTTGCTTCTTTCTGTATTTCTCTTGCTTCTTTCTGCACTTCTCTTTCCTCTTTCTGCACCCCTCTTGCCTCTTTCTGTTCTTCTGTTGCTTCTTTCTGCACTTCTCTTGCTTCTTTCTGCACCTCTCTTTCTTCTTTCTTCACTCCTCTTGCCTCTTTCTGCACCTCTCCCACCTCTTTCTGCAGTTCTCTTTCCTCCTTCTGCTCCTCTGTTGCTTCTTTCAGCACTTCTCTTGCCTCTTTCTGCACCTCGGTTGCCTCTTTCTGCACCTCACTTGCTTCATTCTGTACAGCTCTTGCTTCTTTCTGCACCTCTGTTGCTTCTTTCTGCACTTCTCTTGCCTCTTTTTGGATTTATGTTGCTTCTTTCTGCACTTGTCTTGCCTCTATCTACATTTCTCTTGCTTCTTTCTGCACTTCTCTTTCCTCTTTCTGCACCCCTCTTCCATCTTTCTGCACCTCTCTTGCCTTTTTCTTCACCCCTGTTCCCTCTTTCTGCACCACTCTTCCCTGTTCTGCACCTCTCTTGCCTTTTTCTGTACTTCTCTTGCCTCTTTCTGTGCCTCTGTTGCTTTTTTCTGTACTTCTCTAGCCTCTTTCTGCATTCCTGTTGTTTCTTTCTGCACTTCTCTAGCCTCTTTCTACATTTCTGTTGCCTCTTTCTGCACTTCTCTTGCCTCTTTCTGTACCCCTCTTGCTGCAACTCTGTTGCTTCTTTCTGCACTTCTCTTGCTTCTTTCCTCTTGCTTCTTTCTGCACCCCTCTGGCCTATTTCGGCACCCTTCTTCCTTCTTTCTGCACCCCTCTTCCCTCTTTCTGCATCTCTCTTGTCTTTTTCAACACCTCTTTTTGCACCCCTTTTGCCTGTTTCTGCACATCTCTTGCCTCTTTCTGCACATTTGTTTTTCCTCTCTCTGCACCTCTGTTGCTTCATTCTTCACTTCTCTTGCCTCTTTGTTTATTTCTGTTGCTTCTTTCTGCACTTCCCTTGCCTCTTTCTGCACCCCTCTTCCTTCTTTCTGCATCTCTCTTGCCTCTTTCTGCATCTCTCTTGCCTCTTTCTGCGGTTCTCTTGCCTCTTTCTGCACCTCTGTTGCTTCTTTCTGCACTTCTCTTGCCTCTTTCCGCATACCTATTGCCTCTTTCTGCACCTCTGTTGGTTCTTTCTGCACCCCTCTTCCCTCTTTCTGCACTTCTCCTGCCTCTTTCTACACCTCTTCTGCCTCTTTCTGCACCTCTGTTGCTTCTTTCTGCACTTCTGTTGCCTCTTTTTTATAACTCTTGCCTGTTTCTGCACCTCTCTTGCCTGTTTCTGTACTACTCTTGCCTCTTTCAGCACTTCTGGTGCTTCTTTCTGCACTTCTCTTGCCTCTTTATACATTTCGCTTGCCTCTTTCTGTATTTCTGTTGCTTCTTTCTGCAATTTTGTTGCTTCTTTCCGCACCTCTCTTACTTCTTTCTGCACCTCTCTTGCCTCTTTCTGCACCCCTCGTCCCTCTTTCTGCACTTCTCCTGCCTCTTTCTACACCTCTCCTGCCTCTTTCTGCACCTCTGTTGCTTCTTTCTGCACTTCTCTTGCCTCTTTCTGCACCTCTGTTGCCTATTTCTGCACCTCTGTTGCCTCTTTCTGCACCTCAGTTGCTTCTTTGAGCACTTCTCTTGCCTCTTTTTGCACCTCCCTTGCCTCTTTCTGCACCTCTCTTGCCTCTTTCTGCACCCCTATTGCCTCTTTCTGCACATCAGTTGGTTCTTTCTGCACCCCTCTTTCCTCTTTCTGCACCTCTCCTGACTTTTTATGCACCCCTGTTCCTTCTTTTTGCACCAATCTTGCCAGTTTCTGCACCTCTTTTGCCTCTTTCTGTACTACTCTTCCCTCTTTCAGCATTTCTGTTGCTTCTTTCTGCACTTCTCTTGCCTCTATCTACATTTCTCCTGCCTCTTTCTGCATTTCTGTTACTTCTTTCTGCACTATTCTTGCTTCTTTCTGCACCTCTCTTGCTTCTTTCTATACCTTTTTGCCTCTTTCTGCATCCCTATTCCCTCTTTCTGCACTTCTCTTGCCTCTTTCTGCTCCTCTACTGCCTCTTTCTGCAGTTCTCTTGCATCCTTCTGCCCCCAGTTGCATCTTTGAACACTTTTCTTGTCTCTTTCTGCACTACTCTTGCCTCTTTCTGCACCTCTCTTGCCTCTTTATGCATCTCTCTTGCCTCTTTCTGCTCCTCACTTGCTTATTTCTGCACCCCTCGTGCCTCCTACTGCACTTCTCTTGCCTCTTTCTGCAACTCTGCTACTTCTTTCTATACTTCTCTCGCTTCTTTCTACACCTCTCTTGTTTTTCTGTACCTCTCTTGCCTCTTTCTGCACCCCTCTTGCCCGTTTCTGTACTTCACTTGCTTCTTTCTGCACCTCTCTTGCCTCTTTCTTTACCTCTGTTGCCTCTTTCTGCACCTCACTTGCCTCTATATGCACTTCTCTTACTTTGTTTTGCACCTCTCTTGTTTCTTTCGGCAACTCTCTTGTCTCTTTCATTACTTCTCTTGTTCTTTCTGCACCTATGTTGCTTCTTTCAGCACTTCTCTTGCTTCTTTCTGCACTTGTCTTGCCTCTTTCTACACCTCTCTTGCCTTTTTATGCACGTCTCTTGCCTCTTTGTATGTAATGTAATGTAAGGTACACTTGTATAGCGCAACTGCCACCCCAAGGGTATCCTGGCGCTTAAGTTACCAAATCATCCATTGCGCGTAGCTAAGCTAAGATAGGCAGGAATCAGTTTCTAGGAAACAGTCTGGTTTTCAGTTCCTTCCTGAAGCGTGACAAGGTGTTCAGTTGTCTGATTTCCGGGGGCAAAGCGTTCCAAAGTCTAGATGCTGTAAAGCTAAAAGATCTGCCACCCATTCGCACTTTACTAACATGGGGAACGCAAACCAGATTAGCAGAAGAAGAGCGCAAGTATCTAACAGGGGAATACCATACAAATTTCCTTGCAGCAATTTAGGTCCAGTTTTATGTATTGCCCTATATACAATACAAAGTGCCTTAAATTGGACTCTTTGCGCAATGGGCAACCAATGTAGGTCCTTTAACGCCAATGAGGCCGAGGCCCTACGCGGACGATTTAATGCCAACTTAGCCGCCATGATCTGAACTCCTTGCAATTTTATTATCAGGGATGCTGGAGCACGTAAAAGGAGTGCATTACAATAATCCAATCTGCTTAGAACTATACTCCGCACCACTTGAGGTCTAGCAAGGGTAGGTAAAAATGGGAGGATCTTCCGAAGAGCTCGGAGCAGAGATAGGCAAGTGTTCACCGTTTTATTCACCTGAGAATTGCTATCCAGCATCACTCCTAAATTGCGCACTGAACTAGCGGGCAATACGGAGTTGTTGGCCGGGCCAGGCCAAAAATCTACTGGGAATGGTCGCTGAATTTTACCTGCAGTACACCACAGGATTTCAGTTTTTTCACCATTAAATTGCAGTGAGTTCTCTTTCAGCCATTCCGCTGTTCTCTGCATACATTTATGAAATTTTTCTAGAGGCACTGCTTTGTTGCCCTCAATAGAGAAGACAAGCTGAGTGTCGTCCGCATAGTTTCTGACATCAATGCCAAATGATTTAATTAAAATAATAAGTGGTCGAAGATAGAGATTTCACACCTCTGTTGCTGCTTTCAGCACTTCTCTTGCCTCTTTCTGCACTTCTCTTGCCTCTTTCTGCACCTCTCTTGCTTCTTTCTACACCCCTTTTACCTCTTTCTGCACCCCTCTGTAGGAGAGTAGGATCTGCCTCTTATGGTTACCCCCACTTTTTGCTGGTGTATCACTGTTTTTCGACTTTAGTCTGGCTGGGGCCCTGCTATTCAGGACCCCAGCCCAGCTGCTTCCTCTCTAAATTGATTCCATGTACTTTAGGTACATCCCAGATTGGATTCTGGGATGCCCTTATAAGACCCTAGTATATGGTATACTATGTACCAAGGGCATAGACACCCCAGAGGCCTACCAGGGGCTGAAGCATGTATTGTACCACCCCTGGAAGGCCCTCCAAAATGACACCACAGGACTGCTACTGCAGCCTGGGTAAGGTGGTGCATGCACCCCTTGCAGAGATATAGGTTCACTATAGCTCACCTAACACTGCACATAGAAACCTATCAGTCACCCCTATGGCAGGCCGTATCAATCCTGAAGGCAGGGTGCTTGGTTATATGTGAGAGGGTGCCCATGCATGAGCAGAGCCCCTCTGCAGCCCTCGGAATCTCCTATCCGGTGTTGTCTGTGGTGCAGCCTAACCATATACTCTTAAGTGCATTATATCTAAACGGTAAATGCTAACTTTGGGATGGCTGCACGGAAGCATGTCGTGTTTGGTGTCAAACACCTTGGAATCATACCCCCACACCAGTTCCTGGTGTGGGAGTATGATCCCACCCTTCTAGAGGGAGAGACATGACAGCACTGGTATACCCGGTACCAACTAAACAGAGCCTGGCATCACAAAATGGATGCTACAGCCACAGACACGAGTCTGGCCTCCTGCTGCTGACCGAACCTCCGGCAGGGGAGGCCTGGACAATAGGTTTCCTGTTGCAGGGAGGTGTGACCACCTCCCAGACAGGCCTTAGTGGATTGGGGCTGGGTGGTGCACTCTCTGAGTGCTTTGAAGTCCTGCACTGGGGGCACATTTGGTGTCCTCGTGCATACCCCAGTTCAAACCGGTTGCAGGGGCTGCCAGCCCCTGCTCTGGCACGAAACTTGACAAAGGAAATGGGTGTAGCCACCCCTCTTTCCAAACCCTCCCATAGGTGGGTCCCCAGAGTTAGTCCAACCCCTTTCCTTAGTATAAGTAAGGGAACCCTGGCAACAGGACTTTAGATATCCCTGGACGAAACTCTGAAGCTGAATCCTGGACCTTCGACGCTCTACATCATGATTAGAGGACTGAAGAATCTCCCTTTGGGTCAAGGAGTGACTCCCCTGCTTGGCAGGCACCAACAAAGCATCTGTCGGGTCTGCATCTCTGAAGCTCCCGCTGGACGCTGAAGTCTTTGCATCACCAGAGGTAGATTTCCAGACTTCCCCGAGGCTGTCCTGAGTCACCAGCAAAGCTGAGGCCCGTAGCTGTCGTCGGTAACGTGGAACCGTGACCCCTGGCCACCAAGCACATTTGCAAGTGCATCAACTTCCTGACATCTTTCGAAGTTGTGCTTTGAGTTCCGAGTAGCCCTAGCCCAGAGCACCAACTGCAGCGAAGATCACTGGCCTACACTCCACGAGTGTCCCGTGGGCCAGCTCCAAGTGCAACTGCTTGAGGCTCCTTTGCGATCTCTAGTCCGTTAGCTAATGGGTCCCCACGAAGGCAACTCTTCAACTGCTTGGACTTTTCTGGTTGCTCCAGATGTGCCCTGACTTACCCTTGCTGGGTGAGCCCCTCAGACCTTGCTGGTCTGCACCGCAGCCTTTTCTTCACTTCCCAATGACTTGCAGTTGCCAAGGCTTGTTGGGTCCAATCCAGTCGCCGACACAGCAGCACTCGACAAACTTTGCAGGACAGCTTGAGTACAGCTCCTGGTTGTCATCGACACCTCCTGGACCTCGTGGCTGAAGAGTCAAGGCGCCCATCAACTCACCTGAAGCACCCGACATCTGAGGGCATTCGACTATCGTGCCCCTGGTCACTGGCTAGTGACCCAGACTCTGTCCCCTCTGCTTTCAGGTCTTCCCTTTCCTCGATCCAGGCTTGGATCACTCCGGACACTCTTCTTCTCCACGGCAGCAGCACTTTTCCAGTGGTCGCCATTGAAAACGACGACGATTCCCGACACCTTTTAACACGTATGCACCCGGCTTCCCTGGGTGAGGTAACTTGAGTATTTCGGTACTCACGTGGGTGTGGGCCCTAGAAACTCCTAAGTTTTAAGGGGTTAACTGGAAGTCCTCTCCGAAGTGTCCCTTTTCTTTAAAAATCCAACCTCGACTTTCCCCATAGAAGTCAACGGTGGCTCGCGGCTGTGTTCTCACACTGCACGCGTCCCCCGTGGGTCCCCTGTGTCACTACCTTGGGTGGTTCCTTGGGGTCCAAGCACTTCTACAGGCTCTAGGCCTTGTGTCTAGTTCAGTCGTGGTTCTTATACCACTATTTTAGTACATGGTTTGGTACGCCCTAGGGCTCAAACGTGTATTGTGCTAAATACTGCTGATATTTGACTTGTAACTTATGTACTTCAAACTCTAGCCTCATAAAGAGACTAGAGGGGTGTGTTTAAGACTAAATACATATATTTTATATATATACCTGGTGTGGTCCTCTTTCATTTGGTCACTCAAGAGATTATAGACTGGTAAAACAAGCTGCTTTACATTCCTTCAAGACTTAGCCTGAAGGCTGCTCTCCATAGCTACCACTAGGATAGCTTTCAATAAAGGTTGTCTTTAACCTATCTCCATAAGGGGTTGTTTGGACTGGTGTAAGGTGCCCACTAGAACTAGTGGACAGCATATGCCAGGCCAACTTCTCACACCCTCTTCCCTCTTTCTGCACTTCTCCTGCCTCTTTCTCACCTCTCTTGCCTCTTTCTGCAGTTCTCTTGCCTCCTTCTGCTCCTCTGTTGCTTCTTTGAGCATTTCTCTTTCCTCTTTCTGCACCTCTCTTGCCTCTTTCTGCAACTCACTTGCTTCTTTCTGCACCTCACTTGCTTCTTTCTGCAACCCTCTTGCCTCTTTCTACAACCCTCTTCCCTCTTTCTGCACCTCTCTTGCCTTTTTCTGCACCTGTGTTCCTACTTTCTGCACCTTTCTTCCCTGTTTCTGCATCTCTCGTGCTTCTTTCTGCACTTCTCTTACCTCTTTCTGCAACTCTGTTACCTTTTTCTGCACTTCTCTTGCCTCTTTTTGCATTCCTGTTGCTTCTTTCTGCATTTCTCTTGCCTCTTTCTACATTTCTGTTGCTTCTTTCTGCACTTCTCTTGCCTCTTTCTGCACTTCTCTTGCCTCTTTCTGCAACTCTGTTGCTTCTTTCTGTATTTCTCTTGCTTCTTTCCGCACCTCTCTTGCTTCTTTCTGTACCTCTCTTGCATCTTTCTGCACCTCTCTTGCCTCTTTCTGCACCTCACATGCTTCTATCTGCACTTCTCTTGCTTTTTTCTGCACCTCTCTTGTTTCTTTCTGCAATTCTCTTGTCTCTTTCATCACTTCTCTTGCTTCTTTTTGTACATCTGTTGCTTCTTTCATCACGTCTCTTGCTTCTTTCTATACTTGTCTTGCCTCTTTCTATACCTCTCTTGCCTGTTTATGCACTTCTCTTGCCTCTCTGTACCTTTCTTGTCTCTTTATGCACCCCCGTTCCCTCTTTCTGCACCTGTCCTGTCTGTTTATGCACTTCTCTTGCCTCTTTCTGCACCTCTCTTGCCTCTTTCTGCACCTCTCTTGCCTCTTTCTGCTCCTCACTTGCCTCCCTCTACAATTCTCTTGCTTTTTTCTGCACCATTCTTGTTTCTTTCGGGAACTCTCTTGTCTCTTTCATCACTTTTCTGGCTTCTTTCTGCACCTCTGTTGCTTCTTTCAGCACTTCTCGTGCTTCTTTCTGCACTTGTCTTGCCTCTCTCTCCACCTCTCTTGCCTGTTTCTGCACCTCTCTTGCCTCTTTCTGCATCCCTGTTCCCTCTTTCTGTACCTCTACTGCCTGTTTCTGTAACTCTCTTCCCTCTTTCTGCAGTTCTTTTGCCTGTTTCTGTACCACACTTGCCTCTTTCTGCACCTCTCTTGCCGCTTTCTGTACTTTTGCCTGTTTCTGCACCTCACTTGCCTCTTTCTGCACTTCTCTTGCTTTTTTCTGCACCTTTCTTGTTTCTTTTAAAACTTCTCTTACTTCTTCCTGCACCTGTTGCTTCTTTCAGCACTTCCCTTGACTCATTCTGCAGCGCTCTTCCCTATTTTGCACTTCTCTTGCCTCTTTCTACACACATGTTCCCTCTTTTTGCTCCTCTCTTGCCTGTTTCTCCATCTCTCTTGCCTCTTTCTGCAGTTCTCTTGCCTGTTTCTGCACCTCTCTTGCCTGTTTCTGTACCTCTCTTGCCTCTTTCTGCACCCCTCTTGCCCATTTCTGCACCTCACTTGCCTTTTTCTGCACCTCTCTTGCCTCTTTATGCACCTCTCTCGCCTCTTTCTACACCTCACTTGCCTCTATCTGCACTTCTCTTGCTTTTTTCTGTGCCTTTCTTGTTTCATTTTTCACTTCTCTTTCCTCTTTCTGTACCTCTCGTGCCTCTTTCTGTACCTCTCTTGCCTCTTTCTGCACCTCTCTTGCCTCTTTCTGCAAATCACTTGCCTCTTTCTGCACTTCTCTTGCTTTTTTCTGTGCCTTTCTTGTTTCATTTTTCACTTCTCTTTCCTCTTTCTGTACCTCTCTTGCCTCTTTCTGACCCTCTCTTGCCTCTTTCTGCACCTCACGTGCTTCTATCTGCACTTCTCTTGCTTTTTTCTGCACCTCTCTTGTTTCTTTCTGCAATTCTCTTGTCTCTTTCATCACTTCTCTTGCTTCTTTTTGTACATCTGTTGCTTCTTTCAGCACTTCTGCTGCTTCTTTCTGCACTTGTCTTGCCTCTTTCTATACCTCTCTTGCCTGTTGTTAGACTTGGCTTTTTCAGCGGGTTTACCCCCAGACTTTTTGCTTTTTGGCCTCCTGTTTTTGACCCTGTGTGTGTTGGTTTTAGGACTCTGGGCACTTTACCACTGCTAATCAGTGCTAAAGTGCATATGCTCTCTGTGTAAATTGTGTTATGGATTGGTGTTTCCATGATTGGCCTATTTGATTTATGTATCAGTCCCTAGTAAAGTGCACTGCGAGTGCCAGGGCCTATAAATCAAATGCTGTTGTTGGGCTGCAGCACTGGATTGTGCCACCCACGCAGACAGCCCGTAAAGTGTAACTCTGGCCTGCCATTGCAGAGCCTGTGTGCAGCCTGGGGCTGCCATGTCGACTTGGCAAGTGCACACACTTGCAAGTCCCTAAACCTTCCCTTTTCTACATGTTAGTCACCCCTAAGGTAGGCCCAAGGTACCCCTGTGGGCAGGGTGCATTGTATGTGAAAGGTAGGACATGCCCTGGTGTGTGTGGCATGTCCTAATAGTGAATTACAGCCTATTTCGTTTTTCACTATTGCAAGGCTACCTGTTCCCCATAGGCCAGAATGGGCAGTTTTGATTATTACAGCTTATAATCCTAACTGACCCAGGGAACATGGTAGAAATTCGAGTTTAGTATGCCTGGACTCAGAATGATAAAATGCATCTTTTAGTGAAGTTGGTTTTAACATTCTGTGTTTGAAAATACCACTTTCAGAAAGTGGGTATTTTCTTGTCTAACCATCCAAGCCTGCCTCTGCTAGGTTGTGTATTCCTTGTCTGGAGTGTGAGTGACAGGGGCTGGGGGATCCCAGGAGACAGGGTGAGTCAGCACAGGGCTGAATAGCAAGATCTACATGTAGATGGGTGGGAGGAGATGCACCTGGGACCTGAATAGGGCTGGGCCTTCCCTCCACAATGCTGGCTCCACCTCCTGTGGTGCGTCTGATGTCCCTGGCCTGCACTGTGAAAGGAAAGAAGGAGACTTGTCAACAAAGTGCTCCAGGACTGACCAGAACTGGTTTGGACTAGGCAAAGGCCTCTCTGCCTTCAGAGAACAAAGAGAAATTGAGGATAAAAAGGGGGACCCAGACCCCAGAATTTTAGAACTCTTTTGGATCAAGAAGAATGCCAAGAAGAAGAGCTGGAGAAGCTGTGAGGAGGAACTACCACTTTGCTGTGTGCTTTGCTGTGTTGGCCTGCAGTGGCTGCTTCTGTCTTGGGCAGTGAAAGGACTGGAACTGAACTTTCTGCAATCTACTTTGTGAGTGTCTCCAAGGGCTTGAGGTAGAGCTTGCCCCTGTTCAAGAAGTCTAAGGAACAGCAAAGACTTCAAGTTCTTCTGCCCTCAGCACTGGGGACTGTGTGTTTTGTGCTGCAACAGAAGAAAAGCAACTTGACGACGTCGACGACGCCGCTGCCGACTCTGTGTCCCGATGGCACCGCAAAGGGCACCGCCGCAACGCCGCACCGCGACCCTGGTCTCACCGCCGCCGCCTGCTGAGGCCGCCACCGAGCCGCTGTTTGCACCATGACCTGTGGGCACCGCACTCCGCACCGCCTTGCTTCGCGACAACGCCATGGCCTTCCCGACGACGACGCTCCATGCCGGACTCGACGCCGCTGCTTACACCGTGGTTCGGGGGCACCGCTCGTAAGTTACACGATGCACCGCCCTCATCCCGCAGCGCAGCCTTGTCCCACCGACGCCGGTGCCATCGACTCCAGTTCGTCAGCCGACGACAGCGCTGCAGCTACGACGACGACGCTGCTGCACCGTTACCTGCCAGCACCGTAACGAGCACCGCCTTCATCTCACACCGCGACCCTGGTCTCACCGACGACGCCATCCGACGCCGCCACCGAGCCGCTGCTTGCACCGCGACCTGAGAGCACCGCACGCCGCACCGCTGCACTTCGCACCGCAGCACCCGACGCTGGCCGACGCCAGCGCTCCTGACTTCAACAGAGGAGATCGATCTGCAACGCGTGTGACTTCGAGGGCCCCGACGATGCCACACCGACCTCCGGAACCGACGCCTGCGGACGCCGTGTTTTCGGAAGCTCACCGCGAGGTCATCGACGCCCTGCATTTCTGAAAGGTACTGTTTGCGGGTCTTCCCGACACCGTAGCTGACCCGCGACGCCGCGGTCAGCCAGAACTGTTTGGATTTGTTTGTTCACGACGCCGTGATAGCTCTGGACGGAGCTATCGACATCAAGGAACTGTTTTTAAAGACATTTTGAGAAGTAACTTTTTCTGAAGTACTGTACAGTGGATTTTTATCGTATTTGGTCTTGTTTAAAGTATATAAAAATATTGGATATTTTTCTAAACTGGTGTGGTGTCTGTTTGTAGTGCTTACATTGTATTACTGTTGGTTTGGTGCAAATGCTTTACACACGGCCTCTAGAATAAGCCTGACTGCTCGTGCCAAGCTACCAAGGGGGTGAGCAGGGGTTATTTTAGGAGTGTAACTCCCTTATCCTGACTAGGGAGAAGGGTCCCTACTTGGACAAAGGTGCAAGCCCTTGCCAACTAGAGACCCCCATTTCTAACATTGGTTGTCAGCGGTGAGGATAGGACTTGTGTTTGCACTTGACTTACAGTGATTGGTGTGCACTACTACCATATCGCAGACCATTACGTACCACATACAGGTTCTTTTTCTTTTTGGCCTATTTTTGATCTTGCCAGTTTGAACTTGCTACTTCAACATGCCTGAATCTATAGTATCATCAATTGCATCAGTAGAAATTGCGTTTGAGGAGGATCGATTGGAAGCCTACAATGTCAAGGAGTTAAAATCGATTTGCAAGAACCTGAAAGTCCAGGTCAGAGGCCTCACCAGGAAGGATGAGCTACAAAAGGCGCTGAGGGCCTGGGTAGCAGCCAGAGGTGCCAGTGGGCAATCTGGTGATCTCAATGGAGAGGTGGAGGAGCCTGTTCCTAGGGTGGATGTGCTTTTGGGAGGAGGGGAACCCTCCAGGCCAGGCATCAGTAATTTGTCCCCAGAGGAGCTGGAGGACAGGCGGGAAGCAAGGAAGTTCGAATTAGAGAAACTCAGGATGGAAAGTGAGAGGGAAGACAAAAGAATAGCCATAGAGGAAAAGAAGATGATCTTGGATCATGAGCTTAAAATGAGAGAGCTGGAGCTGGATTGGGAAGCCGGTAGGGCTTTGTCCAGCCCAGATGGTGGCAGCAAAAATGTAGTGTCTAGTACTGAGGATGAGACAGATTTGGGGCCCTACTTCAAGGAGGGGGTTGACATACACCAGGGGGTACAGGATTGTGAGGTTACTCCAGTGGTGCGTAGTGTCCCTGAGGTGGATTGGGGAACTGGCACAGGGGATCATATTCCTGGTAGTGGGAGGGACACTCTACTGACTCTAGAGGAGAGGTGCCGGAAGAGGGGTTCTCCCATGATAGAAGCCCTGGTAAGTGAGTATGGAGACCAGCCAGAAGAGTATGGGTTGAGAGGCAGCAACAGTCAGACACTGTCTCACCAGTCTTGTGAGAATGATGTGGGGTACTTTTCTGAGGCACTGGATGGTTGGGTGAAGGGTAGTTTGGTTAACACCTGTGTGGGGCTGTGTGATTCAATTGTTGGAGAGCATATTTTAAGTCCCTGTTTTCCAGAGCTATGCCAACACCCAGTGGAGTGTGAGTTTTCTGACCCCAGGGAGCTTGCACTGGAGGCAGACCTTGTGGTGGATTCCAGAGGGTCTGGAGAAGCATCTGGGGGTGACCCGGAAGGAAGTGGCTTAGGTATTTCCCAACCAAGGGTGGGGGGAAAGGTTCATGATAGCCCAGCTAGGTCCCGGTGTCATGGGAAGGGTGTAGGGACTCACGTCCTGTCTCCGCGGAGAAGGAGTGGGAAGGGGCAGCGGCCCAAGGTGCCCGAAACCCGGTCCCAGAGCCTGGGTGGTTCCAGGAGGGAACACCAGTTGGGGAGCCTAGGCTGTACTGATAGGCCGTCCGTTGGGAGGGATCTCCTACTGTCAGGAGAACCTGGAGCATCTGTAACCAGAGCTCCAGTGGCTCTGGTGTCTGGTGGTGCCGCTCCAGTTGGGAGGGTGCAGAAGTCCAGAGTGAGGGGTGAGAGGGGGATGTGTTCCCCAGTGGGAGAACCAGTGGGTCAGGGGCCAGCCAGAAGGGCTGAGCCTCCTAGCAGTGACCATGGTGACACCACTTCTGTCCTGGGGGATCTTCGCGCACTGTCAGATGGACAGTGGTCGGGAGATCTGCGCCAGGCAGACTGTCACGCAACAGATGAGTCATGTGTTGCCCTCAGGGGGGGCATGCGTGCTCCCAAGGAAGTCCTGGTGCACCAGGCAGGTGCTCAGCTGCAGGGTTTAGTCCCTGGGTTGGGAGGCCAGGTTCAGGTCCTGCCTGACCTGGAGGGAAGGACGACTGTAAGCAGTGTCCTGACCGGTTTGTCTTCTAGGGGTACCACTCCAGGTGGGAGGGTGCAGAGCTCTGGAAGGGGGTGCAGAGGGAGGGAGTCCTCGCCTCTGACCCCGGTTCAACCTGAGGGTTTAGATCCAAGGGTGGTGAATCAGTTGCAGGGTCAAGGCCCTGAGCTGGTGGAAGAATTGTGTAGGAGGTCTGGTTCCAGCGTCCTGACAGTTTTTGGTTCTGAGGGTCCCTCTCCTGGGAGGAGAGTGCAGAACCCCAGAAGGAGAGGTAAGGGGAGGAGAGCCTCGCCAGAGACCTCTGGTGAACCTGAGGGTGCGGATCCTAGGTTGGAGGATCAGTGGCTATTTAGAACTGCACTGATGAGAGGAAGAGTGGAGTATGGTTACTATGTACCAGGGGTTACTGCCCCCCACTTTGTGAGTTGGCAAGGACCAGTGGGTCAGGGGTTGCCCGCTCTGAGGTCGGAGCACCCCAGGACTGACCCTGAGAGGCCACTTCTGGCCTAGGGGGTCTTCATGCTCTGTCAGGTGGACAGGAGGCTGGAGACCTGCGCCAGGCAGACTCTCACACAACTCATGAGGAGTGTATTCCCCTTGGGGGGGTTGGTGTACTCCCCGGAAGTCCTGGGTTGCCAGGCACAGGTCCAGCCTAAGGGTACAGGCCCTGGGTTGGAGGACCAGGTTCAGGGTGTCCCCCTGACCTGGGGGAAGGGGTAACTGCTAACAGTGCCACTACCAGTTTGTCTTCTGGGGGTGCCGCTCCAGGGGGAGGGTACAGTGCCCCAGGGAGGAGGACCGGGTGTGGGAGAGCCTATCCCAGTCCCTTGTTCAGCCTCAGGGTACAGACCCTGGGCTGGTGTACCAGTTGCAGGATAGCACCCCTGAACTGGTGGGTGAATTGTGCAGAACGCCTGCCACAGGTGGCCTGACAATTCTGGAGTTGAGGGGGACTGCTCCCGGTGGGGGGATACAGCACCCCAGGGAGGAGGACAGGGTGCGGGAGAGGCCACCCCAGTCCTGTGTCCAGCCTCCGGGTACAGACCCTAGGCTGGTGTACCAGTTGCAGGATAGCACCCCTGAACTGGTGGGCGGATTGTGCAAGGCACTTGCCACAGGTGCCCTGACAATTCTGGAAGGGGGTACCGCTCCAGGTGGGAGGGTATGGAGCCCCTGGGAGGAAGACCGGGGGTGGGAGAGCCTACCCCAGTCTCCTGTCCAGCCGCCGGGTACAGACCCTAGGCTGGTGGGTCAGTGCCAGGATGTCATCCCTGGCCTGACAAGAGGGAGAGTGGACAAAGGGTGCCAGGCACCTGGGGCTACCGCCCCCACTCTCTGACGCCACAGAGGTTAGAGAGCCCTGAGAGGCATAAGGCCTGGGTCTCCCCACTGACAACTGTCGGTAGCCACTGTGGCTTACTGTCCTGGTGGACAGCGTTGCCCCTGGGAGGGGACAGGAGTCACACCCCGGGGGTGGACTGGGCCACACCACTGTGTTGGCCATGTGGGCACTGTCGGCCTGTTGGGACACATCTGTGAGCAAAGTAAGGTTAGGCGCTGCACAGATGGGGTTCACAGGTGAAGAGAAGGGTACCCCATGGGTCAGCTTAGTGGGCCCTGAGAGTATGGATAGAGGGATCCAACTGGGTTTGGAAAGGCGTAGAACCAGAACGTGCCCCCGCTGTTGTGGGCCAGGTCTATGTTCTATCGCCCCAAGCAGGAAGTCCATCAAGGGATTGATTAGTCTAGCCTGGCTTTAGGCTGGGAGGGGTTGTGTTAGACTTGGCTTTTTCAGCGGTTTTACCCCCAGACTTTTTGTTTTTGGCCTCCTGTTTTTGACCCTGTGTGTGTTGGTTTTAGGACTCTGGGCACTTTACCACTGCTAATCAGTGCTAAAGTGCATATGCTCTCTGTGTAAATTGTGTTATGGATTGGTGTTTCCATGATTGGCCTATTTGATTTATGTATCAGTCCCTAGTAAAGTGCACTGCGAGTGCCAGGGCCTATAAATCAAATGCTGTTGGTGGGCTGCAGCACTGGATTGTGCCACCCACGCAGACAGCCCGTAAAGTGTAACTCTGGCCTGCCATTGCAGAGCCTGTGTGCAGCCTGGGGCTGCCATGTCGACTTGGCAAGTGCACACACTTGCAAGTCCCTAAACCTTCCCTTTTCTACATGTTAGTCACCCCTAAGGTAGGCCCAAGGTACCCCTGTGGGCAGGGTGCATTGTATGTGAAAGGTAGGACATGCCCTGGTGTGTGTGGCATGTCCTGATAGTGAATTACAGCCTATTTCGTTTTTCACTATTGCAAGGCTACCTGTTCCCCATAGGCCAAAATGGGCAGTTTTGATTATTACAGCTTATAATCCTAACTGACCCAGGGAACATGGTAGAAATTGGAGTTTAGTATGCCTGGACTCAGAATGATAAAATGCATCTTTTAGTGAAGTTGGTTTTAACATTCTGTGTTTGAAAATACCACTTTTAGAAAGTGGGTATTTTCTTGTCTAACCATCCAAGCCTGCCTCTGCTAGGTTGTGTATTCCTTGTCTGGAGTGTGAGTGACAGGGGCTGGGGGATGCCAGGAGACAGGGTGAGTCAGCACAGGGCTGAATAGCAAGATCTACATGTAGATGGGTGGGAGGAGATGCACCTGGGACCTGAATAGGGCTGGGCCTTCCCTCCACAATGCTGGCTCCACCTCCTGTGGTGCGTCTGATGTCCATGGCCTACACTGTGAAAGGAAAGAAGGAGACTTGTCAACAAAGTGCTCCATTACTGACCAGAACTGGTTTGGACTAGGCAAAGGCCTCTCTGCCTTCAGAGAACAAAGAGAAATTGAGGATAAAAAGGGGGACCCAGACCCCAGAATTTTAGAACTCTTTTGGATCAAGAAGACTGCCAAGAAGAAGAGCTGGAGAAGCTGTGAGGAGGAACTACCACTTTGCTGTGTGCTTTGCTGTGTTGGCCTGCAGTGGCTGCTTCTGTCTTGGGAAGTGAAAGGACTGGAACTGAACTTTCTGCAATCTACTTTGTGAGTGTCTCCAAGGGCTTGAGATAGAGCTTGCCCCCTCATCAAGAAGTCTCAGGAACAGCAAAGAAGTCAAGTTCTTCTGCCCTCAGCACTGGGGACTGTGTGTTTTGTGCTGCAACAGAAGAAAAGCAACTCGACGACGTCGACGACGCCGCTGCCGACTCCATGTCCCGACGGCACCGCAGAGGGCACCGCCACAATGCTGCACCGTGACCCTGGTCTCACCGACGACGCCTGCTGATGCCGCCACCGAGCCGCTGCTCGCACCGCGACCTGTGGGCACCGCACTCCGCACCGCCTCGCTTCGCGACGACGCCGTGGCCTTCCCGACGACGCCGCTCCACGCCGGACTCGACGCCACTGCTTGCACCGTGGTTCGGGGGCACCGCTCGTAAGTTACACAACGCACCGCCCTCATCCCGCACCGCAGCCTTGGCCCACCGACGCCGGTGCCATCGACTCCAGTCCGTCAGCCGACGACAGTGCTGCAGCTACGACGACGCCGCTGCTGCACCGTGACCTGCCAGCACCGTGACGAGCACCGCCTTCATCTCACACCGCAACCCTGGTCTCACCGACGACGCCATCCGACGCCGCCACCGAGCCGCTGCTCGCACCGCGACCTGAGAGCACCGCACGCCGCACTGCTGCACTGCGCACCGCAGCACCCGACGCCGCCCGACGCCAGCGCTCCTGACTTCAACAGAGGAGATCGATCTGCAACGCGTGTGACTTCGAGGGCCCCGACGACGCCACACCGACCTCCGGAACTGACGCCTGCGGACGCCGTGTTTTCGGAAGCTCACCACGTGGTCATCGACGCCCTGCATTTCTGAAAGGTACTGTTTGCGGGTCTTCCCGACACCGTAGCTGACCCGCGACGCCACGGTCAGCCAGAACTGTTTGGATTTGTTTGTTCACGACGCCGTGATAGCCCTGGACGGAGCTATCGACATCAAGGAACTGTTTTTAAAGACATTTTGAGAAGTAACTGTTTCTGAAGTACTGTACAGTGGATTTTTATCGTATTTGGTCTTGTTCAAAGTATATAAAAATATTGGATATTTTTCTAAACAGGTGTGGTGTCCGTTTGTAGTGCTTACATTGTATTACTGTTGGTTTGGTGCAAATGCTTTACACACGGCCTCTAGAATAAGCCTGACTGCTCGTGCCAAGCTACCAAGGGGGGTGAGCAGGGGTTATTTTAGGAGTGTAACTCCCTTATCCTGACTAGGAAGAAGGGTCCCTACTTGGACAAAGGTGCAAGCCCTTGCCAACTAGAGACACCCATTTCTAACACCTGTTTATTCACTTCTCTTGCCTCTTTGCACCTTCCTTGCCTCTTTATGCACCCCATTCCCTCTTTCTGCACCTCTCTTGTCTGTTTATGCACGTCTCTTGCCTGTTTCTGCACCTCTCTTGCCCCTTTCTGCACCCCTGTTCCCTCTTTCTGCACCTCTCCTGCCTGTGTCTGCAACTCTCTTGCCTCTTCCTACAGTTCTCTTGCCTTTTTCTGCATCTCAATTGCCTATTTCTGCACCTCTCTTGCCTCTTTCTGCACCTCTCTTGCCTATTCTGCACCTCACTTGCCTCGTTCTGTACTTCTCTTGCTTTTTTCTGCACCTTTCTTGTTTCTTTCTGCAACTCTATTGGCTCTTTTATTACTTCTCCTGCTTCTTTCTGCACCTCTGTTGCTTCTTTCAGCACTTCTCTTGCTTCTTTCTGCAACTCTGTTGAATCTTACTGCACTTTTCTTGTTTCTTTCTGCATCTCTCTTGCCTGTTTCTGCACCTCTCTTGCCTCTTTCTGCATCTCTGTTCCCTCTTTCTACACCTCTACCGCCTTTTTCTGTAACTCTCTTCCCTCTTTCTGCAGTTCTTTTGCCTGTTTCTGTACCTCACTTGCCTCTTTCTGCACCTCACTTGCCTCTTTTTGCACTTCTCTTGCTTTTTTCTGCACCTCTCTTGCTTATTTTAAATTTTCTCTTACTTCTTTCTGCACCTCTGTTGCTTCTTTCAGCACTTGCCTTGCCTCATTCTGCAGCCCTCTTCCCTATTTTGCACCTCTCTTGCCTCTTTCTACACACATGTTCCCTCTTTCTGCTCCTCTCTTGCCCATTTCTGCACCTCACTTGCCTTTTTCTGCACCTCTCTTGCCTCATTATGCACCTCTCTCGCCTCTTTCTACACCTCACTTGCCTCTATCTGCACTATCTTGTTTCTTTCGGCAACTCTCTTGTCTCTTTCATCACTTCTCTTGCTTCTTTCTGCACTTGTCTTGCCTCTGTCTACACTTCTCTTGCCTGTTTATGCACCTCTCTTGCCTGTTTCTGCACCTCACTTGCCTCTTTCTGTTCCTCTCTTGCCTCTTTCTGCACCTCTCTTGCCTCTTTCTGTAAATCACTTGCCTATTTCTGCACTTCTCTTGCTTTTTTCGGTGCCTTTCTTGCTTCATTCATCACTTCTCTTTCCTCTTTCTGCACCTCTCGTGCCTCTTTCTGCACCGCTCTTGCCTCTTTCTGCACCTCACTTGTCTCTATCTGCACTTCTCTTGCTTTTTTCCGCACCTCTCTTGTTTCTTTCGTCAACTCTCTTGTCTCTTTCATCACTTCTCTTGCTTCTTTCTGTACCTCTGTTGCTTCTTTCAGCACTTCTGCTGCTTCTTTCTGCACTTGTCTTGCCTTTTTCTACACCTCTATTGCCTGTTTATGCACTTCTCTTGCCTCTTTGCACCTCCCTTACCTCTTTATGCACCCCCGTTCCCTTTTCTGCACCTCTCTTGTCTGTTTCTACAACTCTCTTGCCTCTTTCTGCAGTTCTCTTGTTTGTTTCTGCATCTCACTTGCCTCTTTCTGCACCCCTCTTGCCCGTTTCTGCACCTCACTTGCCTCTTTCTGCACCTCTCTTGCCTATTTATGCACCTCTCTTGCCTCTTTCTGCATCCCTGTTCCCTCTTTCTGCACCTCTACCGCCTTTTTCTGTAACTCTCTTCCCTCTTTCTGCAGTTCTTTTGCCTGTTTCTGTACCTCACTTGCCTCTTTCTGCACCTCTCCTGCCTGTTTCTGCACTTTTGCCTGTTTCTGCACCTCACTTGCCTCTTTTTGCACTTCACTTGCTTTTTCTGCACCTCTCTTGCTTATTTTAAATTTTCTCTTACTTCTTTCTGCACCTCTGTTGCTTCTTTCAGCACTTCCCTTGCCTCATTCTGCAGCCCTCTTCCCTATTTTGCACCTCTCTTGCCTCTTTCTACACACATGTTCCCTCTTTCTGCTCCTCTCTTGCCCATTTCTGCACCTCACTTGCCTTTTTCTGCACCTCTCTTGCCTCATTATGCACCTCTCTCGCCTCTTTCTACACCTCACTTGCCTCTATCTGCACTTCTCTTGCTTTTTTCTGCACCTCTCTTGTTTCTTTCGGCAACTCTCTTGTCTCTTTCATCACTTCTCTTGCTTCTTTCTGCACTTGTCTTACCTCTGTCTACACTTCTCTTGCCTGTTTATGCACCTCTCTTGCCTGTTTCTGCACCTCACTTGCCTCTTTCTGTACCTCTCTTGCCTCTTTCTGCACCTCTCTTGCCTCTTTCTTTAAATCACTTGCCTATTTCTGCACTTCTCTTGCTTTTTTCTGTGCCTTTCTTGTTTCATTCATCACTTCTCTTTTCTCTTTCTGCACCTCTCGTGCCTCTTTCTGCACCGCTCTTGCCTCTTTCTGCACCTCACTTGTCTCTATCTGCACTTCTCTTGCTTTTTCCGCACCTCTCTTGTTTCTTTCATCAACTCTCTTGTCTCTTTCATCACTTCTCTTGCTTCTTTCTGTACCTCTGTTGCTTCTTTCAGCACTTCTGCTGCTTCTTTCTGCACTTGTCTTGCCTATTTCTACACCTCTATTGCCTGTTTATGCACTTCTCTTGCCTCTTTGCACCTCCCTTACCTCTTTATGCACCCCCGTTCCCTTTTCTGCACCTCTCTTGTCTGTTTCTACAACTCTCTTGCCTCTTTCTGCAGTTCTCTTGTTTGTTTCTGCATCTCACTTGCCTCTTTCTGCACCCCTCTTGCCCGTTTCTGCACCTCACTTGCCTCTTTCTGCACCTCTCTTGCCTATTTATGCACCTCTCTTGCCTCTTTCTGTACCTCACTTGCCTCTATTTGCACCTCTCTTGCCTGTTTATGCACTTCTCTTGCCTGCTTCTGCACCTTTCTTGCCTCTTTCTGCACCCCTGTTCCCTCTTTCTGCACCTCTCCTGCCTGTGTCTGCAACTCTCTTGCCTCTTGCTACAGTTCTCTTGCCTTTTTCTGCATCTCAATTGCCTCTTTCTGCACCTCTCTTGTCTCTTTCTGCACCTCTCTTGTCTCTTTCTGCACCTCTCTTGCCTATTCTGCACCTCACTTGCCTCTTTCTGCACTTCTCTTGCTTTTTTATGCACCTTTCTTGTTTCTTTCTGCAACTCTATTGGCTCTTTTATTACTTCTCTGGCTTCTTTCTGCACCTCTGTTGCTTCTTTCTGCACCTCTCTTGCTTCTTTCTGTACCTCTCTTGCCTCTTTCTGCACCCCTCTTGCCCGTTTCTGCACCTCACTTGCCTCTTTCTGCACCTCTCTTGCCTCTTTCTGCACCTCTCTTGCCTCTTTCTGCACCTCACTTGCCTTTATCTGCACTTCTCTTGCTTTTTTCTGCACCATTCTTGTTTCTTTTGGCAACTCTCATGTATCTTTCATCACTTCTCTTGCTTATTTCTGCACCTCTGTTGCTTCTTTCATCACTTCTCTTGCTTCTTTCTGCACCTCTGTAGCTTCTTTCAGCACTTCTCTTGCCTCATTCCGCAGCCCTCTTCCCTCTTTCGCACCTCTCTTGCCTCTTTCTGCACCCTTGTTCCCTCTTTCTGCACCTCTCTTGCCTGTTCTGCAACTCTCTTGCCTCTTTGTCTAGTTCTCTTGCCTCGTTCTGCACCTCTCTTGCCTCTTTCTGCTCCTCTCTTGCCCATTTCTACACCTCACTTGCTACTTTCTGCACCTCTCTTGCACCTTTATGCACCTCTCTTGCCTCTTTCAATACCTCACTTGCCTCTATCTGCACTTCTCTTGCTTCTTTCTGCACTTGTCTTGCCTCTGTCTACACTTCTCTTGCCTGTTTATGCACCTCTCTTGCCTGTTTCTGCACCTCACTTGCCTCTTTCTGTTCCTCTCTTGCCTCTTTCTGCACCTCTCTTGCCTCTTTCTGTAAATCACTTGCCTATTTCTGCACTTCTCTTGCTTTTTTCAGTGCCTTTCTTGTTTCATTCATCACTTCTCTTTCCTCTTTCTGCACCTCTCGTGCCTCTTTCTGCACCGCTCTTGCCTCTTTCTGCACCTCACTTGTCTCTATCTGCACTTCTCTTGCTTTTTTCCGCACCTCTCTTGTTTCTTTCGTCAACTCTCTTGTCTCTTTCATCACTTCTCTTGCTTCTTTCTGTACCTCTGTTGCTTCTTTCAGCACTTCTGCTGCTTCTTTCTGCACTTGTCTTGCCTTTTTCTACACCTCTATTGCCTGTTTATGCACTTCTCTTGCCTCTTTGCACCTCCCTTACCTCTTTATGCACCCCCGTTCCCTTTTCTGCACCTCTCTTGTCTGTTTCTACAACTCTCTTGCCTCTTTCTGCAGTTCTCTTGTTTGTTTCTGCATCTCACTTGCCTCTTTCTGCACCCCTCTTGCCCGTTTCTGCACCTCACTTGCCTCTTTCTGCACCTCTCTTGCCTATTTATGCACCTCTCTTGCCTCTTTCTGCATCCCTGTTCCCTCTTTCTGCACCTCTACCGCCTTTTTCTGTAACTCTCTTCCCTCTTTCTGCAGTTCTTTTGCCTGTTTCTGTACCTCACTTGCCTCTTTCTGCACCTCTCCTGCCTGTTTCTGCACTTTTGCCTGTTTCTGCACCTCACTTGCCTCTTTTTGCACTTCACTTGCTTTTTTCTGCACCTCTCTTGCTTATTTTAAATTTTCTCTTACTTCTTTCTGCACCTCTGTTGCTTCTTTCAGCACTTCCCTTGCCTCATTCTGCAGCCCTCTTCCCTATTTTGCACCTCTCTTGCCTCTTTCTACACACATGTTCCCTCTTTCTGCTCCTCTCTTGCCCATTTCTGCACCTCACTTGCCTTTTTCTGCACCTCTCTTGCCTCATTATGCACCTCTCTCGCCTCTTTCTACACCTCACTTGCCTCTATCTGCACTTCTCTTGCTTTTTTCTGCACCTCGCTTGTTTCTTTCGGCAACTCTCTTGTCTCTTTCATCACTTCTCTTGCTTCTTTCTGCACTTGTCTTACTTCTGTCTACACTTCTCTTGCCTGTTTATGCACCTCCCTTGCCTGTTTCTGCACCTCACTTGCCTCTTTCTGTACCTCTCTTGCCTCTTTCTGCACCTCTCTTGCCTCTTTCTTTAAATCACTTGCCTATTTCTGCACTTCTCTTGCTTTTTTCTGTGCCTTTCTTGTTTCATTCATCACTTCTCTTTTTTCTTTCTGCACCTCTCGTGCCTCTTTCTGCACCGCTCTTGCCTCTTTCTGCACCTCACTTGTCTCTATCTGCACTTCTCTTGCTTTTTTCCGCACCTCTCTTGTTTCTTTCATCAACTCTCTTGTCTCTTTCATCACTTCTCTTGCTTCTTTCTGTACCTCTGTTGCTTCTTTCAGCACTTCTGCTGCTTCTTTCTGCACTTGTCTTGCCTATTTCTACACCTCTATTGCTTGTTTATGCACTTCTCTTGCCTCTTTGCACCTCCCTTACCTCTTTATGCACCCCCGTTCCCTTTTCTGCACCTCTCTTGTCTGTTTCTACAACTCTCTTGCCTCTTTCTGCAGTTCTCTTGTTTGTTTCTGCATCTCACTTGCCTCTTTCTGCACCCCTCTTGCCCGTTTCTGCACCTCACTTGCCTCTTTCTGCACCTGTCTTGCCTATTTATGCACCTCTCTTGCCTCTTTCTGTACCTCACTTGCCTCTATTTGCACCTCTCTTGCCTGTTTATGCACTTCTCTTGCCTGCTTCTGCACCTTTCTTGCCTCTTTCTGCACCCTGTTCCCTCTTTCTGCACCTCTCCTGCCTGTGTCTGCAACTCTCTTGCCTCTTGCTACAGTTCTCTTGCCTTTTTCTGCATCTCAATTGCCTCTTTCTGCACCTCTCTTGTCTCTTTCTGCACCTCTCTTGTCTCTTTCTGCACCTCTCTTGCCTATTCTGCACCTCACTTGCCTCTTTCTGCACTTCTCTTGCTTTTTTATGCACCTTTCTTGTTTCTTTCTGCAACTCTATTGGCTCTTTTATTACTTCTCTGGCTTCTTTCTGCACCTCTGTTGCTTCTTTCTGCACCCCTCTTGCTTCTTTCTGTACCTCTCTTGCCTCTTTCTGCACCCCTCTTGCCCGTTTATGCACCTCACTTGCCTCTTTCTGCACCTCTCTTGCCTCTTTCTGCACCTCTCTTGCCTCTTTTTGCACCTCACTTGCCTTTATCTGCACTTCTCTTGCTTTTTTCTGCACCATTCTTGTTTCTTTTGGCAACTCTCATGTATCTTTCATCACTTCTCTTGCTTCTTTCTGCACCTCTGTTGCTTCTTTCATCACTTCTCTTGCTTCTTTCTGCACCTCTGTAGCTTCTTTCAGCACTTCTCTTGCCTCATTCCGCAGCCCTCTTCCCTCTTTTGCACCTCTCTTGCCTCTTTCTGCACCCTTGTTCCCTCTTTCTGCACCTCTCTTGCCTGTTCTGCAACTCTCTTGCCTCTTTGTCTAGTTCTCTTGCCTCGTTCTGCACCTCTCTTGCCTCTTT
This sequence comes from Calotriton arnoldi, assembly GCA_963921515.1. Classification (NCBI taxonomy): domain Eukaryota; kingdom Metazoa; phylum Chordata; class Amphibia; order Caudata; family Salamandridae; genus Calotriton; species Calotriton arnoldi. The sequence goes on along the minus strand of CAWUFW010023825.1, from coordinate 27,275 downwards.
CTGCTCCTCTCTTGCCCATTTCTACACCTCACTTGCTACTTTCTGCACCTCTCTTGCACCTTTATGCACCTCTCTTGCCTCTTTCAATACCTCACTTGCCTCTATCTGCACTTCTCTTGCTTTTTTCTGCACCTCTTGTTTCTTTCGACAACTCTCTTGTCTCTTTCATCACTTATCTTGCTTCTTTCTGCACCTCTGTTGCTTCTTTCAGCACTTCTCTTGCTTCTTTCTGTACTTGTCTTGCCTCTTTTTCCACATCTCTTGCCTGTTTATGCACCTCTCTTGCCTGTTTCTGCAATTCTCTTGCCTTTCTGCACCACTCTTGCCTGATTCTGCACTTCACTTGCCTCTTTCTGCACCTCTTTTGCCTCTTTCTGCACCTCACTTGCCTCTTTCTGCACTTCTTTTGCTTTTTTCTGCACCTTTCTTGTTTCTTTTATCACTTCTCTTGCAACTTTCTGAACCTCTGTTGCTTCTTTCAGCACTTCTCTTGCCTCATTCTGTAGCCCTCTTCCCTCTTTCTGCACCTCTCTTGCCTCTTTCTGCAGTTCTCTTGCCTCTTTCTGCACATCTGTTGCTTCTTTCTGTACTTCACTTGCTTTTTTCTGAACCGCTCTTGCTTCTTTCTGCAACCCTCTTGCCTCTTTCTGTACCTCTTTTGCTTCTTTCTTCACTTCTCTTGCTTCTTTCTGCACTTCTCCTACTCCTTTCTGTATCCCTCTTGCCTCTTTCTGCACCCCTCTTCCCTCTTTCTGCACCTCTCTTGCCTCTTTCTGCTACTCTTTTGTCTCTTTCTGCAATTTTATTGCCTCTTTCTGCACTTCTCTTGCCTTTTTCTGCACTTCTCTTGCCTCTTTCTGCACATTTGTTACTCTTTCTGCACCTCTCTTGTTTTTTTCTACATTTCTCTAGCTTTTTTCTGTACTTCTCTTGCCTCTTTCTATACTCAAATGGGAAGTGCAAGCTGTCAAGTCTAAAGGTATGTGTACTCTTGTGACTGAGGTATATGTCTACTTATACATGTATTCTCACATGTGTTATGCATCTGAAGATTGTAGCTTAAAAAGAAATTAGCTTCTCCTATAGGTGGTCAAATCTTCTCAGTTCTGCTCTGTCATTTGGTTGTACAGGCAGACATGCCTTATGTATATAGGTGTTATAGAGCCCCTCAAATATACTATTGAATACCCATGTGCCCTGTATTTTGAGCAGAAATAAATACATACACCTTTTTGTACAAAAACTTACAGAGTATGCTGTTTGGAAAACAGGTATTCAAGTATTTGTATGTTTATTTTTATGTAACATGTCACTAGGTAAAAGCAGAGACACACACATGCATACCTTCCCACACTTGGTGACACTTACAACAGTAATAAGGTTAGGATTGCTGTTTTACATTTGGTAGGCCTAACATGCTGAGCAGCCGATGAATAGTGAACCTTCAAGAGAAAAGGGAGGTTTAAGACATCTTGGGAGAAGGATTAGTGATTAGGCTACTTTGTATGAGTCTGTCGGAAGGTACAGTCGAAGTAGGCCTCTTTCTGCACCTCTGTTGCTTCTTTCTGTACTTCTCTTGCTTCTTTCTGCACCTTTCTTCCTTTTTCTGGACTTCTGTTGCCTCTTTCTGCTTTTTTCTTGCTTTTTTCTGTACCTTTCTTCCTCTTTCTGCACCTCTCTTGCATCTTTCTGCACTTCTCTTGCTTCTTTCTGCGCCTTTCTTCCTCTTTCTGTACATGTCCTACCTATGTAGGCATAGTTAGAAATTAGCATTTAAAAAACCTTAGAAATTCACTGAAAAAAACAGAGGTTTCAGGGATGTTATAGTTAGGGATCACCATTTAAAAAACCTTAGAAATTCACTGAGAAAACCACAGGTTTCAGGGACGTTATTGTTAGGAATTAGCATTTAAAAAACCTAGATATTCACTGAAAAAACCATAGGTTTTAGGTACGTTATAGTTAGGCTGACATTTTACTCATACAAAACCAGAGAAATTCAGCTGAGCTAGTGATGTCATCAGTGATGTCATTTGAGATATCACCAGTGATGTCATCAGTGATGTCACTATGTCATGAGTGATGTAATATGAGACATCATCAGCAGTGCATTGCGGGGGCGCGAGTTATAGTTAGCTCAGCTAAATATAACGACCGAATATCTCGGGTTTTGTACAAGTGAAATGTCTGACTAACTATAATGTCCTTGAAACCTATGGTTTTTCAATGAATTTCTAAGGTTTTTGAATGCTAATCCCTAAGTATAACGTCCCTGAAACCTGTGGTTTTTTCAGTGAATTTCTATGGTTTTTTAAATGCTAATCCCTAACTATAATGTCCCTGAAACCTCTGTTTTTTTCAGTGAATTTCTAAGGTTTTTTAAATGCTAATTTCTAACTATGCCTATATAGGTAGGGCATGTGCAGAAAGAGGAAGAAAGGTGCAGAAAGAAGTAAGAAAAGTGCAGAAAGAGGCAAGAGAGGTGCAGAAAGAGGAAGAAAGGTGCAGCCAGAAGCAAGAGAAATGCATAAAGAGGCAACAGAAGTCCATAAAGAGGAAAAAAGTGCAGAAAGAAGCAAGAGATGTGCAGAAAGAACCAACAGAGGTACAGAAAGAGGCCTACTTTGACTGTACCTTAAAACAGACTCATACAAATTACCCTAATCACTAATCCTTCTCTGAAGATGTCTTAAACCTCTCTTTTCTCTTGAATGTTCACTATTAATCGACTGCTCAGAATGTTAGATCTACCAAATATAAAACAGCAATCCTAATCATATCACTGTTGTAAGTCTGACCAAGTTTGTGAAGGTGTGCATGCGTGTTAATGCTTTTACCTAGTGACATGTTAAATGAAAATAAACGTACAAACACTTGAATACCTGTGTTTCAAACAGCATGCTCTGTGAATGTGTGTAAAAAAAGGTGTATGCATTTCTTTCTGCTCACAATACAGGGCACATGGGTATTCAATAGTATATTTGAGGGGCTCTAAAACACATATATATATAAGACATGTCTGCCTGTGCAACCGAATGACAGAGCAGAACTGAGAAGATATGACCACCTATAGGAGAAGTTACCCGCATTTAAAGATACCATCTTTAGATGCATAACACATGTAAGAATACATATGCAAGTAGACATATACCTCAGTCACGAGAGCACACAGACCTTTAAACTTGACAGCTTGCACTTCCCATTTAAGTACAGAAAGAGGCAAGAGAAGTTCAGAAAGAAGCAAGAGAGTTGCAGAAACAGGCAAAAGAGGTGCAGAAAGAGGAACAGGGGTGCAGACAGAGGCAAGAGAGGTGCAGAAAGAGAGGAAGAGGGGTGCAGAAGTAGGCAAGAGGGGTGCAGAAAGAAGCAAGAGAAGTGCAGAAAGAAGCAACAGAGGTGCAGAAGGAGACAAGAAAACTGCAGAAAGAGGCAAGAGAGTTCCAGAAACAGGCAAGAGAGGTACAGCAAAAGGAAACAGGGATACAGAAAGAGGCAAGAGAGGTGCAGAAAGAGGGAATAAGGATGCAGAAAGAGGAGTGCAGAAAGAAGCAACAGAAGTGACGAAAGAAGCAAGAGAAGTACAGAAAGATGCAAAAGAGGTGCACAAAGAGGCAAGAGGGGTGCAGAAAGAGGAAAGAGAAGTGCAGAAAGAAAGAAGAAACTGAGGTGCAGAAAGAGGCAAGAGAGGTGCAGGAAGAGGGAAGAGGGGTGCAGAAAGAGGCAAGAGAGGTACAGAAAAAGGCAAGAGAAGTGCAGAAAGAAGCAACAGAGGTGCAGAAGGAGTCAAGAGAAGTGCAGAAAGAGGCAAGAGAGGTGCAGAAAGAGGCAAGAAGAGTGCAGAAAGAAGCAAGAGAGGTGCAGAAAGAAGCAAGATAAGTGCAGAAGGTAGCAAAAGGGATGCAGAAAGAGGCAAGAGGGGTGCAGCAAGAGGCAAGGGAAGTGCAGACAGAAGCAACACAGGTGCAGAAGGAGGCAAAAGAACTGCTGAATCAGGCAAAAGAGGTGCATAAAGAAGCAAGAGCAGTGCAGAAAGAACCAACAGAGGTGCAGAAGGAGGCAAGAGGGGTTCAGAAAGAGGCAAGAGGGGTGCAGAAATTTGCAAGAGAGGTGCAGAAAGAAGCAACAGAGGTCCAGAAGGAGACAAGAGAACTGCAGAAAGAGACAAGAGAGTTGCAGAAACAGGCAAGAGAGGTTCAAAAAAAGGGAACAGGGGTGCAGAAAGAGGCAAGAGAGGTGCAGAAAGAGGGAAGAAGGGTGTAGGAAGGTGGAATCTGACTACATGGCTGCCCCCATTTTTTTCCTGGTTGTTTGATGGTTTTTGACTTAGTTTGGCCGGGAACCTGCTATTCAGTTCCCCAGCCTATCTGTTTTCTCTTATAAATTGATTCCATGTACCTTAGGTACATCTCTGATTGGATTCTGGAGTGCCCTTATAAGTCCCTAGTATATGGTATACTATGTACCCAGGGCATAGGTACCCCAGAGGCCTACCAGGGCTGAAGCATGTATTATGCCACCCCTGGGAAGCCCCCCAAAATGACACCACAGGCGTGCTACTGCAGCCTGGGTAAGGTGGTGCATGCACCCCTTACTGTGGTATAGGCTACCTATATCACTACCATTGCACACACATATAAACCTATAAGTCACTCCTATGGCAGGCCTTAACAATCCTGAAGGCAGGGTGCTTGGTTTTTATATGAGAGGGTGCCCCTGCATGAGCAGAGCCCCTCTGCAGCATTCAGAGCCAATCCTCTGATGCTGTTTGTGGTGCAGCCTGACCATATACTCTTAAGTGCATTATAACCTCACGTTAAATGCTAACTTTGGGATGGCTGCACGGAAACATGTCGTGTTTGGTGTCAAACATCTTGGAATACTACCCCCCCCGCCAGTTCTGGCGGTGGGGGTAGCATTCCACCCTTCTAGAGGGAGAGACATGTACACACCGGTATACCCGCAGAGCCCTGGCATCACAAAATAGATGCCGCTGCCACAGACACGGGTCTGGCCTCCTGCTGCTGACCGAAACTCCGGCAGGGGAGGCCTGGACAATAGGTTTCCTGTCACAGGGAGGTGTAACCACCTCCCCAGAGAGGATAGTGTGTATTGGGGCTGGGCGGGAGCACTCTCTGGTGCTTTGAAGTCCTGCACTGGGGGCACATTTGGTGTCCCTGTGCATAGTCCAGTTCAAACCGGTTGCAGGGGCTACCTGCCCCTGCTCTGGCGCAAAACTGGACAAAGGGAATGGGTGTAACCACCCCTCTTCCCTGACCCTCCCATAGGTGGGTCCCCAGAGTATGTCCAACCCCCTAACTTGGTATAAGTATGGGACCTCAGTCCTTAGGACTTTAGATTACCCTGGATGAAACTCTGAAGCCGAATCCTGGACCTTCGACGCTCTACTTGAAGATTAGAGGACTGAAGAATCTCCCTTGGGGTCAAGGAGTGACTCCCCTGCTTGGCAGGCACCTAAGAAGCAATTGTCCGGTCTGCATCGCTGAAGCTCCCGCCGGATGCCGAAGTCTTTGCAACACCAGAGGTGGATTTACAGACTTCCCCGAGGCTGCCCTGAGACCCCAGCAAAGCTGAGGCACGTAGCTGTCATGGGTAACGTGGAACCATGACCCCTGGACACTGAGAACTTTTGTAAGTGCATCCTCTTCCTGGCATCCCACAAAGTTGTGCTTTGGGCTCCGAGTAGCCTCGCCTCCAGCACCAACTGCACTGAAGATCACTGGCCTCCACTCCATGAGTGTCCTGTGAGCCAGCTCCAAGTGCGTCCACTTGAGGCTCCTTTGCGGTTGCTAGTCCGTTGGCTAGTGGGCCCTCCCGAAGGCAACTCTTCTTCTGCTTGGGCTTCCCTAGTTGCTCCAGACGTGCCCTGGCTTACCCTCACTGGGTGAGTCCCCCAGACCTTGCTGGTCTGCAACAACGTCCTTTCTTTGTTTCCACGTGACTTGCCGTTGCCAAGGCTTGTTGGGTCCAATCCGGTCGCCGACACCGCAGCAATCAACAGATGTCATGGGACAGCTCGAATCCAGCTCCTGGTCATCATCGACACCTCCTGGACCTCGTGGCTGAAGAGTCAAGACGGCCGTCAACCTACCTGAAGCACCCGACATCGGTGGGCATCTGCTCATCGCCCTCCTGGTCACTGGCTAGTGACCCAGACTCTGTCCCCTCTGCTTTCAGGTTCTTCAGATCTTCGATCCACCCTTGGATCCACCCGGACACTTTCGACTTGGTCGCCAGCAGCCCGCTGCAGCAGATCGCCATTGAAAACGACGACGAAACCCGACACCAAAAGACACCTATGCACCCGGCTTCCCTGGGTGAGGTAACTCGAGTACTCCGGTGCTCCCGTGGGTATTGACTCTAGAACGACCTAGTTCTAAAGGGGTTTGCTCCAAGTCCTCTTCTAAGTGTCCTTTCCTTTTAAAAACCTAACCGCGACTTTCCCCATAGAAGTTAACGGTGTTTCGCGGCTGTGTTCCAACACTGCACGCGTCCCCCGTGGGTCCCCTGTGTCACTACCTTGGGTGGTTCCTTTTGGTCCAAGCACTTCTACAGGCTCTAGACCTTGTGCCTAGCTCAGTCGTGGTTCTTATACCACTTTATTGGTATATGGTTTGGTACGCCCCTAGGGCTCAAACGTGTATTTGTGCTATTACTGTTGATAACTGACTTGTAACGTATGTACTTCGAACTCTAGCCTCATAAAGAGACTAGAGGGGTGTGTTTAAGACTAAATACATATATTTTATATATATACCTGGTGTGGTCCTCTTTCATTTGGTCACTCAAGAGATTATAGACTGGTAAAACAAGCTGCTTTACATTCCTTCAAGACTTAGCCTGAAGGCTGCTCTCCATAGCTACCACTAGGATAGCTTTCAATAAAGGTTGTCTTTAACCTATCTCCAATAAGGGGTTGTTTGGACTGGTGCAAGGTGCCCACTATAATTAGTGGACAGCATATACCAGGCCAACTTCTCACATTGGTGTGCAGCGTGTGGGATTCCAGCTTGCTATTGTTTTACCAGATAATCTCAATTGAATTGATCAACTGAAAACCACTAAGGGTACCTTAGGTACATATAAAAACAAGCTTAGTATGCAGTAAGTTCTACTGAACTTAGAGTTGTGTGTTAAGGGCCTAGCACACCCTTTCTACAATTCAAGAGAGTTTAGTAGGCCACACTAGAGTAGGTAGTGCATACACCACACCTCACTAGTAACGTCTTCACTACCAGGAACCAGTGGGCTCCTGCCATCCAAATATGACAACCTCCCATTCGTGGAATTGAGAGAGTTGTGCAAGATTAGGAAGTTGAAGACAGGCAAAAGTGCCAACACCCAACGTCTCCTGGAGATGCTTCTACTTGATGATCTTAGAAGACCCATAGGGTCTGCAAGGGTAGGCAGAGAGGGTGGGGCAGAAGATGAGGAAGGGACCAGGGATGAAAATCCCCAGGACCTGACCTCTGAAACTGGCCAGGAAGGTGACAATGACCTTGCCCTGGAAAATGCAGCTCCTCCTGCAGATGAGGAGGAGGATCAGGATGACCTCCCCTTTGTCCCCCAGGAAGAGTTGTGAGTGTGGCCAGAAGGTCTAGATCTCCTTCTCAGGAGTCTAACCACTCTGACACCTCAGTAGGGACCTCTGTTTCCTCTCATAGGAGGGAATCCTCCATTGAGAGGAAAGAGAGACTGCTCAAGTATGGGGAAGCTCAGTTGAGACTCAGAAGAGAGCAGTTGCTATAGACAGGGAGTCCCTAGAGCTTCAAAGACAAAGAAGAAAGTTGGGACTAGAGTCCCATGGTGGCAGCAACTTCCCTAGTGGTAGGGAAAGGTCTTATGACCATAGAAACCTGAACAAGATTGTCCCTCCCTACCAGAGTGTGGATGACATCCACAAATGGATTTCTGCACTGGAGAGGGCCTGTAAAGTACAGAGGGTCCCTCGGGAGCAGTGGGCAGCAATCTTGCGGCTCTCCTTTGCAGACAAAGGTAGAGATAAGCTCCTCTCTGTTAGAGAAGAGGATGCTGATAATTATCCAGTCTTAAAAAGTGCATTGATTGATGGGTTTGGCCTAACAACTGAACAATACAGGTTAAAGTTCAGAGATACCCAAAAGGCACAGAATCAAGACTGGGTGGACTTTGTTGATTGTTATGCTAAGGCTCTGGAAGGTTGGTTAGTGGGCAGTAAGGAATGTGACTTCAAAGCATTGTACAATCTTTTCATGAGGGAGCAGATTCTTAATAACTGTCAACATCAGCTGTTGCATCAGTGCCTGGTGGACTCTGATCTGACCTCTCCCCAAGAATTGGGAAAGAAGGCAGACAAATGGGTCAGAACCAGGGTGAGGCCTAAGAATCAGGGCGGTGACCAGAAGAAAGATTCTACCAAGTCCCAAGAGAAAGGTGGGGATAAATGTAAGGATAAGTCCACTACAGGGCCCCAAAAGTCCTCTTCTAGGGGTGGGTCCCAAACTCCTTCCTCTCCTGAAAAGAAACCATATTGCCATGTCTGTAAAAAGCCTGGACACTGGAAAACTGATCCCAGTTGCCCCAGGATTGGCAATAAAGAAAATGTTCCTCCAAAAATACTACCACCCCTCCTGGTACTACCAGTAGTAATCCTCCAGTTGGGAGTAGTGCACCCAAAAGTTAGGTGCTTTTGCAAGGGGAACAGAGGTGGGCCCTAGTTTAGACAGGACCCCTCAACAGACTCCTCTGACTCTGATGGTGGTATAGGATTTGCCACCTTTACCATGGGTCCCAATGCATTGGGCAGGTACAGACTGGAGCCAATGATTAATGGTCAGAAAGCTGTGGCATTCAGGGACACAGGGGCTAGTGTCACCATGGTGGCAGGGAAACTTGTCACGACTTGCTCCCTGCGTTTTCGTGTCCACCACCAGGGGGCTGAACTGTGGGACTCTCCAGTGTCATAACAAGCTTCCAGACCCTCCCCTTCATGTACATACTGACTTCCAGCCATTTGGACACTATTTGGGAATTGACATCCATTCCCAATCCATGCCGGGTTTTGTGGAAGCCATCCTGCTCATGTCTGAAACTCCATTACCCAGAATTCCCTGCTCACTGCTTCGTCTCCACCCCTGCAGGCCAAGGATGGGTGGAGGAATTCAGCTCACCTGTGGCTGGCTGCTGCTAGCCTGCTCACACCTGATGCATGTGATTACTGTGAGCTCTTTTAAGCCCCAGCTCCCTTCAGCCCAGTGTTGGTCATTGTAGCTGTATACCGGTGAGACCGATCCTTGTTTCCAGTGTAGGAAGGAGGAATCTGACTATATGGTTGCCCCCACTTTTTTCCTCGTGTTTTGCTGGTTTATGACTTAGTTGGACTGGGATTCTGCTATTCAGGGCCCCAGTCTATCTGCTTCCTCTATAAAATGGTTTCCATGTGCCTTAGGCACATCTCTGATTGGAATCTGGAGTGCCCTTGTAAGTCCCTAGTATATGGTATACTATGTACCCAGGGCATAGGTACCTCAGAGGCCTACCAGGGGCTGCAGCATATATTGTGCCACCCCTGGAAGGCCATCCAAAATGACACCACAGGTCTGCTACTGCAGCCTGGGTAAGGTGGTGCATGCACCCCTTACTGTGATATAGGTTACCTATATCACTACATACATACACACATATAAACCTATAAGTCACTCCTATGGCAGGCCTTATCAATCCTGAAGGCAGAGTGCGTGGTTCCTATGTGAGAGGGTGCCCTGCATGAGCAGGGCCCCTCTGCAGCGTTCGGAGACCCTTCTCTGATGCTGTTTGTAGTGCAGCCTGACCATATACTCTTAAGCGCATTATAACCTCGCGTTAAAATGCTAACTTTGGGATGGCTGCACGGAAACATGTCGTGTTTGGTGTCAAACATCTTGGAATACTACCCCCACCAGTTCTGGCGGCGGGGGTAGCATTCCACCCTTCTAGAGGGAGAGACATGTACACACCGGCCTGCCCGGTAACTTCTTTCCAAGCCCTGGCATCACAAAATGGATGCCGCTGCCACAGACACGAGTCTGGCCTCCTGCTGCTAACCGAAACTCTGGCAGGGGAGGCCTGGACAATAAGTTTCCTGTCCCAGGGAGGTGTAACCACCTCCCCAGACAGGATAGTGTGTATTGGGGCTGGGCGGGAGCACTCTCTGGTGCTTTGAAGTCCTGCACTGGGGGCACATTTGGTGTCCCTGTGCATACCCCAGTTCAAACCGGATCAGGGGCTTCCAGCCCCTGCTCTGGCACAAAACTGGACAAAGGGAAAGGGGTTTAGCCACCCCTCTGCCCTGACCCTCCCATAGGTGGGTCCACAGAGTATGTCCAACCCCATACCTTAGTATAAGTATGGGACCCCAGTCCTTAGGATTTTAGATTAACCTGGACGAAACTCTGACACAGAATCCTGGACCTTCGACGCTCTACTTCAAGATTAGAGGACTGAAGAATCTCCCTTGGGGTCAAGGAGTGACTCCCCTGCTTGGCAGGCACCAAAGAAGCAATTGTCCGGTCAGCATCGCTGAAGCTCCTGCCGGACGCCGAAGTCTTTGCATCACCAGAGGTGGATTTCCAGACTTTCCCGAGGCTGCCCTGAGTCTCCAGCAAAGCTGAGGCCCGTAGCTGTCGTGGGTAACGTGGAACCATGACCCCTGGACACCGAGCACATTTGCAAGTGCATCCTCTTCCTGGGATCCCACGAAGTTGTGCTTTGGGCTCCGAGTAGCCCCCGCCTCCAGCACCAACTGCACTGAAGATCACTGGCCTCCACTCCACGAGTGTCCTGTGAGCCAGCTCCAAGTGCGTCCACTCGAGGCTCCTTCGTGGTCGCTAGTCCATTGGCTAGTAGGCCCTCCCGAAGGCCAATCTTATCCTGCTTGGGCTCCCCTGGTTGCTCCAGACGTGCCCTGCTTACCCTTGCTGGGTGAGTCCCTCAGACCTTGATGGTCTGCACCACCATCCTTCTTCTATTTCCAAGAGACTTGCCGTTGCCAAGGCTTGTTGGGTCTAATCCGGTCGCCGACACCTCAGCAATCGACAGACGTCTTGGGACAGCATGAATCCAGCTCCTGGTCATCGTCAACGCCTCCTGGACCTCGTGGCTGAAGAGTCAAGATGACCGTCAACCTACCTGAAGCACCCGACATCGGTGGGCCTTCGCTCATCGCCTTCCTGGTCACTGGCTAGTGACCCAGACTCTGTCCCCTCTGCTTTCAGGTTCTTCAGATCTTCGATCCACCTTTGGATCCACCCGAACACTTTCGACTTGGTCGCCAGCAGCACTTTGCAGCAGATCGCCATTGTAAACGACGACAAAACCCGACCCCGAAAGACACCTATGCACCCGGCTTCCCTGGGTGAGGTAACTCGAGTACTCCGGTGCTCCCATGGGTATTGACACTAGAACAGCCTAGTTCTCAAAGGGTTTGGTTCTTTCTGCACCCCTCTTGCCTCGTTCTGCACCAATTCTTCCCTCTTTCTGCACCTCTCTTGCCTCTTTCTGTAACCCTCTTGCCTCCTTCTGCACCTATGTTGGTTCGTTCTGCACTGCTCTTGCTTCTTTCTGCACCTCTTTTGCCTGTTTCTGCAACTCTCTTGCCTCTTTCTGCACTTCTCTTGCCTCCTTCTGTGAGAAGTTGGCCTGGCATATGCTGTCCACTAATTATAGTGGGCACCTTGCACCAGTCCAAACAACCCCTTATTGGAGATAGGTTAAAGACAACCTTTATTGAAAGCTATCCTAGTGGTAGCTATGGAGAGCAGCCTTCAGGCTAAGTCTTGAAGGAATGTAAAGCAGCTTGTTTTACCAGTCTATAATCTCATGAGTGACCAAATGAAAGAGGACCACACCAGGTATATATTCAAAATATATGTATTTATTACTAAACACACCCCTCTAGTCTCTTTATGAGGCTAGAGTTCGAAGTACATACGTTACGAGTTAGTTATCTACAGTAATAGCACAAATACACGTTTGGGCCCCAGGGGCGTACCAAACCATATACCAATAAAGTGGTATCAGAACCACGACTGAGCTAGACACAAGGCCTAGAGGCTGTAGAGGTGCTTGGACCACAAGGAACCACCCAAGGCAGTGACACAGGGGACCCACGGGGGACGCGTGCAGTGTATGAACACAACCGCGAACCACCGTTAACTTCTATGGGGAAAGTCGCGATTAGAATTTAAAAGAAAAGGGACACTTAGAGGAGGACTTGGAGCAAACCCTTTGAGAACTAGGCTGTTCTAGTGTCAATACCCACGGGAGCACCGGAGTACTCGAGTTACCTCACCCAGGGAGCCGGGTGCATAGGTGTCTTTCGGGGTCGGGTTTCAGTCGTCGCTTTCAATGGCGATCTGCTGCAAAGTGCTGCTGGCGGCCAAGTCGAAAGTGTTCGGGTGGATCCAAAGGTGGATCGAAGATCTGAAGAACCTGAAAGCAGAGGGGACAGAGTCTGGGTCACTAGCCAGTGACCAGGAAGGCGATGAGCAGATGCCTACCGATGGCGAGTGCTTCAGGTAGGTTGATGGTCATCTTGACTCTTCAGCCACGAGGTCCAGGAGGTGTCGACGATGACCAGGAGCTGGATTCTAGCTGCCCCACGACGTCTGTTGATTGCAGGGGTGTCGACGACCAGATTGGACCCAACAAGCCTTGGCAACGGCAAGTCTTGTGGAAATAGAAGAAGGACAATGTTGCAGACCAGCAAGGTCTGGGGGACTCACCCAGCGAGGATAAGTCAGGGCACACCTGGAGCAACCAGGTAGCCCAAGTAGAAAAAGATTGACCTTTGGGAGGGCCTACTAGCCAATGGACTAGCAACCGCGAAGGAGCCTCAAGACGATTCACGTGGAGCTGGCTCACAGGACACTCGTGGAGTGGAGGCCAGTGATCTTCAGTCCAATTGGTGCTGGAGGCTGGGGCTACTCGGAGCCCAAAGCACAAATTCGTGGGAGACCCAGAAAAGGATGCACTTGCAAATGCGTTCGGTGTCCAGGGGTCACGGTTCCACGTTACCCACGACAGCTACGGGCCTCAGCTTTGCTGGGGACTCAGGGCAGCCTTGATGAAGTCTGAAAATCTACCTCTGGTGATGCAAAGACTTCGGCGTCCGACGGAGCTTCAGCGATGCAGACCAGACAATTGCTTCTTTGGTGCCTGCCAAGCAGAGAGTCACTCCTTGACCCCAAGGGAGATTCTTCAGTCCTCTAATCTTAAAGTAGAGCGTCGAAGGTCCAGGATTCTGTATCAGAGTTTCGTCCAGGTAAATCTAAAGTCCTAAGGACTGGGTTCCCCTACTTATACTAAGGTAGGGGTTGGACATACTCTGTGGCCCCACCTATGGGAGGGCCAGGGCAGAGGGGTGGTTACATCCCTTTCCCTTTGTCCAGTTTCGTGCCAGAGCAGGGGCTGGAAGCCCCTGAGCCAGTTTGAACTGGGGTATGCACAGGGACACCAAATGTGCCCCCAGTGCAGGACTTCAAAGCACCAGAGAGTGCTCCCGCCCAGCCCCAATACACACTATCCTGTCTGGGGAGGTGGTCACACCTCCCTGGGACAGGAAACCTATTGTCCAGGCCTCCCCTGCCGGAGTTTCGGTCAGCAGCAGGAGGCCAGACTCGTGTCTGTGGCAGCGGCATCCATTTTGTGATGCCAGGGCTCTGGAAAGTCAGTACCGGGCATACCGGTGTGTACATGTCTTTCCCTCTAGAAGGGTGGAATGCTACCCCGCCGCCAGAACTGGCGGGGGTAGTATTCCAAGATGTTTGACACCAAACACGACATGTTTCCGTGCAGCCATCCCAAAGTTAGCATTTAACGCGAGGTTATAATGCGCTTAAGAGTATATGGTCAGGCTGCACTACAAACAGCATCAGAGAAGGGTCTCCGAACGCTGCAGAGGGGCCCTGCTCATGCAGGGGCACCTTCTCACAAAGGAGCCGCTCACTCTGCCTTCAGGACTGATAAGGCCTGCCATAGGAGTGACTTATAGGTTTATATGTGTGTATGTATATAGTGAGATAGGTAGCCTATATCACAGTAAGGGGGGCATGCACCACCTTACCCAGGCTGCAGTAGCAGACCTGTGGTGTCACTTTGGCTGGCCTTCCAGGGGTGGCACAATACATGCTGCAGCCCCTGGTAGGCCTCTGAGGTACCTATGCCCTGGGTACATAGTATACCATATACTAGGGACTTATAAGGGCACTCCAGATTCCAATCAGAGATGTGCCTAAGGCACATGGAAACCATTTTATAGAGGAAGCAGATAGACTGGGGCCCTGAATAGCAGGATCCCAGTCCAACTAAGTCATAAACCAGCAAAACACCAGGAAAAAAGTGGGGGCAACCATATAGTCAGATTCCACCTTCCTACATAACCCCACCCCAAACGAAAGGAGATAAGGCTAACCTTGGCCAGTTGAGACTTTATTGACTAAGTGGCCATATAAGGAAGCACCTGCACTAGCATGGTTGCCCCCTGTCTTATGGTCCACTAAGCAATCCCTCACCCTAAGGGTATGAGAGGGTCTCCACCATGGGGAATTACTACCTGTGGTGTGCTTTGGTAAAGTACAAGGCTGGTGAGGTGTCTGAGAAGGGAAGTGAGGCCCTAGGAAGGTTGGTCTCAGCTTCCTCAGATCATTGGTCACCATGTATGCCTGTCTTTCTATGACTGAGTTGCACTGTGCTCTAAGGGTCAACCTTTGGCTGCCTACAGCTGGGGGTTGGGTCCCTTTGGATGGACCACTGGAGGGACATGGCAGGTTTGGAACCTTTTGGTCCCAGGTTTGCCCTTGCCTCACAGAGTCCTTCTGGGGAGGTCGCTACACAAAGGTATGGGGGATCCCTCAGTGTGTTGAGGAATTTTCACCTGGCTAGGGCTACTAGACTGGGTGCCCCTAATCTGCTGATGGGGGTTCCTCTGGACAGGGGGCCCTGGGGGTCCACTGACCTCCCTGACCTCTGCAGCCCTGGGCTGACTGAGGCAGGGTAGAGAGGGGCAGGTTACCTGCTCCAGACTGGGTACCACCTTGGAAGGGTCCTCTGCCATCAGGGGTGTGGCCAGGCCAGGCCTGACTACCTCTGGGGCAGTTCCTTCACTAGGGGTAGGGTCAGTTCCCTGAGGAGGCTGACCCTTACCTACTGTCTGGAGGGAAGAAGACTTTTCTTCAACCCTTGTGCTCTCTTTTGGGGGAGAGTGGGCCATTCTTCCAGGCTCCACATCTCCAAAATTTCACTGGGCTGGGGCTGTGGCCATCACAGCCCCCCTAACTTTTACAGGGACGCCCAGCATTCTCAGATGGGTTTGGTGTTCAACTTCAGCCCAGGCTGAAATTTCCAGATCATTGCCCATCAGGCAATCTACAGGCAAGGTTGGGGACACTGCCACTCTTTTTGGGCCTGTGACCCCTTCCCAGCTGAGATTGACTATGGCCATGGGGTGATCTGTTCTGACACCATCAATGTTGGTCACCTGGTATTTAAACTCAGGTAAAAGCTGGTGAGGGGGGACTAGGTTCCCTGCCACCATGGTGACACTAGCCCCTGTGTCCCTAAATGCCACAGCTTTCTGACCATTAATTATTGGCTCCAGTCTGTACCTGCCCAATGCATTGGGACCCATGGTAAAGGTGGCAAATCCTACACCACCATCAGAGTCAGAGGAGTCTGTTGAGGGGTCCTGTCTAAACTAGGGCCCACCTCTGTTCCTCTTGCAAAAGCACCTAACTTTTTGGGTACACTACTCCCAACTGGAGGATTACTACTGGTAGTACCAGGAGGGGTGGTAGTAGTTGTTGGAGGAACATTTTCTTTATTGCCAATCCTGGGGCAACTGGGATCAGTTTTCCAGTGTCCAGGCTTTTACAGACATGGCAATAGGGTTTCTTTTCAGGAGAGGAAGGAGTTTGGGACCCACCCCCAGAAGAGGACTTTTGGGGCCCTGTAGTGGATTTATCCTTAGATTTATCCCCACCTTTCTCTTGGGACTTGGTAGAATCTTTCTTCTGGTCACCACCCTGATTCTTAGTCTTTACTCTGGTTCTGACCCATTTGTCTGCCTTCTTTCCCAATTCTTGGGGAGAGGTCAGATCAGAGTCCACCAGGTACTGGTGTAAAAGCTGGTTTTGACAATTATTAAGGATCTGCTCCCTCATAATCAAATTGTACAATCCTAAAAAGTCATGCACCTTGTTGCCATGTATCCAACCTTCCAGAGCCTTAGTAGCACAATCTACAAAATCAACCCAGTCTTGAGTCTGAGCCTTTTGGGTGTCTCTGAACTTCAACCTATACTGTTCAGTGGTTAGGCCAAACCCATCTATCAGAGCACTCTTCAAGACTTTGTAATTGTCAGCATCCTCCTCTCTAACAGTGAGGAGCTTATCTCTACCTTTGTCTGCAAAGGAGAGCCACAAGATTGCTGCCCACTGCTCCTGAGGGACCCTCTGTACTTTACAGGCCCTCTCTAGAGCAGTTATCCATTTGTGGATGTCATCCCCACTCTGGTAGGGAGGGACAATCTTGCTCAGGTTTCTATGGTCATAAGACCTTTCCCGATCTTTGGGGAAATTGCTGCCACCATGGGACTCTAGTCCCAACTTTGTCTCTCTCTATAGAGATCTAGGGACTCCCTGTCTATAGCCAATTGCTGTTTTCTGAGTTCAAGCTGGGCTTGCTCATACTGAATCAGTCTCTTTCTCCTCTCATGAGAGGATTCCCTCCTATGAGAGGAGACAGAGGTCCCTATTGAGGTGTCAGAGTGGTTAGACTCCTGAGAAGGAGACCTAGACCTTCTGGGCACACTCAGAACTCTTCCTGGGGGAGAAAGGGGAGGTCAGTCTGATCCTCTCCTCCTCCTCCTCCACAGGAGGAATTGGATTTTCCAGGGCAAGGTCATTTTCACCTTCCTGGCCAGTTTCAGAGGGGGCCTGGGTTTCTTCACCCCTGGCCCCTTCCTCATCTTCTGCCCCACCCTCTTTGCCTACCCCTTCAGACCCTAGGGGCCTGCTGAGATCATCAGCTAGTAACACCTCCCTGAGGTGTTGGGTGCTAGCACTTTTGCCTGTCTTCAACTTCCTAGTAGTGCATAATGCTCTCAATTCCAAGAATGGGAGTTTATCATACTTGGAGGAAGAAGCCCACTGGCTTCTGGCAAGGACTCACTGGGTCCTGGCTTTGAAGACATCACTAGTGAGGTGTGGTGTATGCACTACCTACTCTAGTGTGGCCTACTAAACTCTCTTGAGTTGTAGAAAGGGTGTGCTGTCCCTTAACACACAACTCTAAGTTCAGTAGAACTTATTTTCAGTTGATCAATTCAATTGAGATTATCTGGTAAAACAATAGCAAGCTGGAATCCCACACGCTGCACACCAATGTGAGAAGTTGGCCTGGCATATGCTGTCCACTAATTATAGTGGGCACCTTGCACCAGTCCAAACAACCCCTTATTGGAGATAGGTTAAAGACAACCTTTATTGAAAGCTATCCTAGTGGTAGCTATGGAGAGCAGCCTTCAGGCTAAGTCTTGAAGGAATGTAAAGCAGCTTGTTTTACCAGTCTATAATCTATTGAGTGACCAAATGAAAGAGGACCACACCAGGTATATATTCAAAATATATGTATTTATTACTAAACACACCCCTCTAGTCTCTTTATGAGGCTAGAGTTCAAAGTACATACGTAACGAGTTAGTTATCTACAGTAATAGCACAAATACACGTTTGGGCCCCAGGGGCGTACCAAACCATATACCAATAAAGTGGTATCAGAACCACAACTGAGCTAGACACAAGGCCTAGAGCCTGTAGAAGTGCTTGGACCACAAGGAACCACCCAAGGCAGTGACACAGGGGACCCACGGGGGACGCGTGCAGTGTATGAACACAACCGTGAACCACCGTTAACTTCTATGGGGAAAGTCGCGATTAGAATTTAAAAGAAAAGGGACACTTAGAGGAGGACTTGGAGCAAACCCTTTGAGAACTAGGCTGTTCTAGTGTCAATACCCACGGGAGCACCGGAGTATTCGAGTTACCTCACCAAGGGGAGCCGGGTGCATAGGTGTCTTTCGGGGTCGGGTTTCGTCGTCGCTTTCAATGGCGATCTGCTGCAAAGTGCTGCTGGCGGCCAAGTCGAAAGTGTTTGGGTGGATCCAAAGGTGGATCGAAGATCTGAAGAACCTGAAAGCAGAGGGGACAGAGTCTGGGTCACTAGCCAGTGACCAGGAAGGCGATGAGCAGATGCTCACCGATGTCGAGTGCTTCAGGTAGGTTGACGGTCGTCTTGACTCTTCAGCCACAAGGTCCAGGAGGCATCGACGATGATCAGGAGCTGGATTCGAGCTGTCCCACGACGTCTGTTGATTGCAGGGGTGTCGGCGACCAGATTGGACCCAACAAGCCTTGGCAACGGCAAGTCTTGTAGAAATAGAAGAAGGACAATGTTGCAGACCAGCAAGGTCTGGGGGACTCACCCAGTGAGGATGTGTCAGGGCACACCTGGAGCAACCAGGAAGCCCAAGCAGAAAAAGATTGACCTTCGGGAGGGCCTACTAGCCAATGGACTAGCGACCGCAAAGGAGCCTCGAGACGATGCACGTGGAGCTGGCTCACAGGACACTCGTGGAGTGGAGGCCAGTGATCTTCGGTGCAGTTGGTGCTGGAGGATGGGGCTACTTGGAGCCCAAAGCATGACTTCGTGGGAGACCCAGAAGAGGATGCACTTGCAAATGCATTCCGTGTCCAGGGGTCACGGTTCCACATTACCCACGACAGCTACAGGCCTCAGCTTTGCTGGGGACTCAGGGCAGCCTCGGGGAAGTCTGCAAATCCACCTCTGGTGATGCAAAGACTTCGGCGTCCGACAGGAGCTTCAGCGATGCAGACCGGACAATTGCTTCTTTGGTGCCTGCCAAGCAGGGAGTCACTCCTTGACCCCAAGGGAGATTCTTCAGTCCTCTAATCTTAAAGTAGAGCGTCGAAGGTCCAGGATTGTGTATCAGAGTTTCGTCCAGGTAAATCTAAAGTCCTAAGGACTGGGTTCCCCTACTTATACTAAGGTAGGGGTTGGACATACTCTGTGGCCCCACCTATGGGAGGGCCAGGGCAGAGGGGTGGTTACACCCCTTTCCCTTTGTCCAGTTTCGCGCCAGAGCAGGGGCTGGAGGCCCCTGAGCCGGTTTGAACTGGGGTATGCACAGGGACACCAAATGTGCCCCCAGTGCAGGACTTCAAAGCACCAGAGAGTGCTCCCGCCCAGCCCCAATACACACTATCCTGTCTGGGGAGGTGGTCACACCTCCCTGGGATAGGAAACCTATTGTCCAGGCCTCCCCTGCCGGAGTTTCGGTCAACAGCAGGAGGCCAGACTCGTGTCTGTGGCAGCGGCATCCATTTTGTGATGCCAGGGCTCTGGAAAGTCAGTACCGGGCATACCGGTGTGTACATGTCTTTCCCTCTAGAAGGGTGGAATGCTACCCCCGCCGCCAGAACTGGCGGGGGGGTAGTATTCCAAGATGTTTGACACCAAACACGACATGTTTCCGTGCAGCCATCCCAAAGTTAGCATTTAACGCGAGGTTATAATGCGCTTAAGAGTATATGGTCAGGCTGCACTACAAACAGCATCAGAGAAGGGTCTCCGGATGCTGCAGAGGGGCCCTGCTCATGCAGGGGCACCCTCTCACATAGGAACCACGCACTCTGCCTTCAGGACTGATAAGGCCTGCCATAGGAGTGACTTATAGGTTTATATGTGTGTATGTATATAGTGAGATAGGTAGCCTATATCACAGTAAGGGGGGCATGCACCACCTTACCCAGGCTGCAGTAGCAGACCTGTGGTGTCCTTTTGGCTGGTCTTCCAGGGATGGCACAATACATGCTGCAGCCCCTGGTAGGCCTCTGAGGTACCTATGCCCTGGGTACATAGTATACCATATACTAGGGACTTATAAGGGCACTCCAGATTCCAATCAGAGATGTGCCTAAGGCACATGGAAACCATTTTATAGAGGAAGCAGATAGACTGGGGCCCTGAATAGCAGGATCCAAGTCCAACTAAGTCATAAACCAGCAAAACACCAGGAAAAAAGTGGGGGCAACCATATAGTCAGATTCCACCTTCCTACACCTGGGTGATTGGAGGAGTACATGGATAGTGCCTGGAGGATTGGAGGACTGCAAGGTGTAGTGCCTGGGTTATTGCATGAGTGCATAGGTAGTGCCTGCGTGATTGAAGGAGTGCATGAGTAGTACTCTGCGTGAGTTGCATGAGTGCACGGGTAGTGCGTGGATGTTAGGAGACTGCATGGTTAGTGGTTCCATGATTGCATGAGTTCAGCAGCAGTGCCTTCAGTACATGTATGAGTGCATGGGTAGTACCTGAGTAATTGCGTAGAGTGCATGGGTAGTGCCTGGGTGATTGGAGGACTGCATAGCTAGTGCCTGGGTGATTTTATAAGTGCATGAGTAGTGATTGGGTGATTGAAGGAGTGCATGAGTAATGCTTGGGTGGTTACATGAGTGCTGGGGTAGTTTCTGGCTGATTGGAGGAGGTGCGTGGGTACTGCCTGAGTGATTGAAAGAGTGCATGGGTAATGCCTGGATGATTTTCTCAAGTGCGTCGGCACTGCCTGGGTGGATGCTGAGGTGGAGTGCATGGATAGTGCCTGGATGATTGGAGGACTGCAAGGCTAGTGACAGGCTATTGCAAGAGTTCATAGGTAGTGCTTGGGTGATTGGAGGAGCACATGAGTAGTACCTGGGTGATTGCATGAGTGCACGGGTAGTGCATGGATGATAAAGGAAGACTGCATGGATAGTGCTTCTAAGTGATTGAATGAGTGCAGCAGAAGTGCCCTCAGTGCATGAGGAGGGCATGGATAGTGCCTGGATGATTCGGAAAAGTGCAAGGATAATGTCTTGGGTAAGGTTGCATGGGTGTGCATAAGTAGTGGCCTGGGTGACTGCATGAGTGCAGGGATAGTGTCAGGGTGATTGAGGAGTGCATAGGTAGTGCCTACATGATTTTATAAGTGCATCAGTACTGGCTGCGTGATTGCATGAGTGCATGGGCACTGCTTAAGTGATTGAATCAATGCATGGATAGTGCCTGAGTGATTGAAGGAGTGCATTGGTAATGACTGGGTGATTGCGATGAGTGCATGTGGCTACTATCTGGGCAATAGGAGGAGTGCATGTGTACTGCCTGAGTGAATGCAAGAGTGCAAGGGGTAGCTGCCTGAGTGCACGGGTTGAGTCCATGGGTAGTGCTCTGGGCACGTGCATGGGTAGTGCCTGGGTGATTGTACCACTGTATGGGTAGTGCCTGGGCAAATTAAATGAGTGTGGGAATAGTGCCTGAGTTCATAGATGAGTGCATGGATAGTGTTTGAAGGAATGCATGAGTGCAGTAAAGGTGGCTCTAAACATTTTGCATCTATCATGCATAGTTGCATTATTTCTTCTTACCTTTTTTACTAATGTAGATACAAAACTAAGTGGAACTATTTTACAGTAGTTTTGTTGTAAAGCCTGAATTTAAAATCTTTTCAAACTTCACCATTACCTTCTGTAAAAAAAAAAGAAAGAAGAAACTGTTATCGAATATAATATTATACTTTTAAGAACACAACATCATTTTGTGAATTATATAACATTTTCAGTTTCCCTTTTTTGCTGTTCTCAGATCCTACTGAATTTCCACCCATGCACAGTGATTTCAATGCAGATCATCATACAAAGCGGGAAAAAAAACAATCAATGAGATTGTGAAAAAAAAACAAATCAGCGTTGATAATTATTTAGAACATGTGTAACTATCTGTTTAACTATCTACAAAGCCTCTTAATTACATTCTTCAACTACATACTAAGGGGGGCCGAATCCGATTCGGGCCGGAAAACCACCCGACCGACTCGGTACGGGAATATAGTCCGACCGACACGTACCGGCGCTGTCCGACCTGGGAAGTACGATGAAATGCATGTGAATCACGACCGACTCGTACGGAACTCAAGGCGAACGACCGACCCGGACGGAAACAAGCTATCCGGCCGGGAAACCACGCGAATCGAACCGACCGACACGCACCAGGAATCAACCCGAACGAAACGTACCCGCCGAACTCCGACCCGCGCAGTACGATGCAATGGGTGCAAAATCAGACCGATTCGCACGGAGCCCAAGCCGCACGACCGACACGCATACAAAAGCCAGCCGAACAAACACAATACTCCGCGACCGACGCGTACGCCGCATATGAAACTGAGCTGAAACACAGCGGGAACGACTCGGAGAGGCGCGCACGAGACAACTGCAACGTCCTACTCGGTCAGAAGAACGACTCCTACATGCACAATAATCACAAATGAAAAAATACAAAAAAAGAGGGCCAAACAAGCAATGACAAAGCCAATAAATACAGGGGTGGAAAAAAATGGAACAAGGACACACCCCCAACTCCACCTACATAAAGGTCCACAAATCCCTACCATGATCCTTTGCAAATTCCACTGACCTGCCAGCACAGAACACCATCAGACAGCAAACACAGACACACACACAGCTCATCCAACACAAAAGCCACACACCATTAGCACCTCAACAAATAGCACCCTCACACACACCCAGCAAAACCTACACTCACACACCCTCACTTGCACACACACACACATCAATCACCACCACCACCCATCACCATGCCCCTAAAGAAGAATCCAAAGTTCCTAGATAGTGAATTGGAAGTCATGGTAGACGAGATCCTGAGGGTAGAGCCACAGTTGTTTGGCACATTGGTCCAACAGACCCCCATGGCGCAGAAAACCAAGATGTGGGCGAGATCGTCGACAGGGTCAACGCACAATCACCATGTTTGCGCACAAAGGAAGACATCCAGAACAGGTGGTATGATGTGCGCAGGAGGGTCAGGGACCTACTGAAGAAGGATTACCTCCTGAGCCAGCACACCGGCAGTGGCCCTCCTGCCAAACCAGCTATACCTCAGGCCCTGGGAGGAGAAGGTGCCGGGCCATCCTACCACCAGTGAGCGTATATGGACTAACAAACATCCCAGAGCCTGGTGAGTACACAACTAATATACACAATATTGTGTGCCAATACACACACATCACTGTCAAGGGGATAGTCAAACCATGCACCCCTAGCAAATCAACAGCAACCAAAAGATAATCATCCCAAGAATGTGTATGTTAGTCAGATAAACACAATACATGCCATGTCATAGTGATATGTAACTGTGTCATGACATGTACAAACCCAATACCAAATAGAGCTAGGCAGTGGCACAAATCTAACCAACAAACACTGTCAGATATTTAGCCACCACTAGAACACCACCTCACAGGGAAGCTCACAGAAAGGAAGGAATCCTGTGTATGCTGGTGAAGTCAGTGTAGCCAAGAGCATGATGGGACTCGTAGTAACAGATAATGGGCAGCCTCACATTTGGACCATCAACACCACTCTGAACCATGCTCACAACACAGGAGTGGAAAAGGACTGACAATATGGCTGACACTGGGTACTGCTGTGGGGAGCACACAGGCCTGCTATGAACTGGGCACCAACAAACAACAGGACCACACTGTCAGCCATCTTGCCATTGCTGTCACACTCCACACACAGTGAAGTCCACTCAAAAGGAAGGAAGTATGGGCATGCTGGGAAGGGGGTGTAGGCAATAGCATGATGGGAGTTGTAGTCACAGATATTGCTCACCCTCACAATTGGCCCATCACCACTCTGAACCATGCTCACATCACAGGGAGTGGATAAGGACTGACAAGATGGCTGACACTGGGCACTGCTGTGGGGAGCACAAGGCCCAGCTGGGAACTGTGCACCAACAAACAGCAGAACACCACTGCCTGACATCCTGAAAGCCAACTTGCACTCCCTGCAATGCAAGCACGTTGCATGGTGGGATATCTGGCTGGGTGGGAAGGAGGACTGACAGCACTGACCATAGTTACAAGCAGCTCTCCTCACACACCCTCAACACAAACTCCACATAACCCACCTGGGAGAATGCAATGCCTCACACACCAAAATGAAGATCCCACAAAGAACCACCACCCTGGGTAATGCTGTGTGAAGCACAGGGACACTCTTGGGACTTGTAGCCAAACAAACGCAAGGACAACACTGTCAGCCTTCCTGTCAGCACAGGCACACTACCCCACAGGGAAGCAGAGTCAAAAGGAAGGAAGTACGGGCATGCTGGGAAGGGGGGTGTAGGCAATAGCATGATGGGAGTTGTAGTCACAGATATTGATCACCCTCACAATTGGCCCATCAACACCACTCTGAACCATGCTCACATCACAGGGAGTGGATAAGGACTGACAAGATGGCTGACACTGGGTACTGCTGTGGGGAGCACAAGGCCCTGCTGGGAACTGTGCACCAACAAACAGCAGAACACCACTGCCTGACATCCTGAAAGCCAACTTGCACTCCCTGCAATGCAAGCACGTTGCATGGTGGGATATCTGGCTGGGTGGGAAGGAGGACTGACAGCACTGACCATAGTTACAAGCAGCTCTCCTCACACACCCCCTCAACACAAACTCCACATAACCCACCTGGGAGAATGCAATGCCTCACACACCAAATGAAGATCCCACAAAGAACCACCACCCTGGGTAATGCTGTGTGAAGCACAGGGACACTCTTGGGACTTGTAGCCAAACAAACGCAAGGACAACACTGTCAGCCTTCCTGTCAGCACAGGCACACTACCCCACAGGGAAGCAGAGTCAAAAGGAAGGAAGTACGGGCATGCTGGGAAGGGGGTGTAGGCAATAGCATGATGGGAGTTGTAGTCACAGATATTGCTCACCCTCACAATTGGCCCATCAACACCACTCTGAACCATGCTCACATCACAGGGAGTGGATAAGGACTGACAAGATGGCTGACACTGGGTACTGCTGTGGGGAGCACAAGGCCCTGCTGGGAACTGTGCACCAACAAACAGCAGAACACCACTG
Organism: Calotriton arnoldi; assembly: GCA_963921515.1. Classification (NCBI taxonomy): domain Eukaryota; kingdom Metazoa; phylum Chordata; class Amphibia; order Caudata; family Salamandridae; genus Calotriton; species Calotriton arnoldi. The sequence continues at coordinate 2,221 of CAWUFW010023825.1, read as the reverse complement.
CCTGACATCCTGAAAGCCAACTTGCACTCCCTGCAATGCAAGCACGTTGCATGGTGGGATATCTGGCTGGGTGGGAAGGAGGACTGACAGCACTGACCATAGTTACAAGCAGCTCTCCTCACACACCCCCTCAACACAAACTCCACATAACCTCACCTGGGAGAATGCAATGCCTCACACACCAAATGAAGATCCCACAAAGAACCACCACCCTGGGTAATGCTGTGTAAGCACAGGGACACTCTTGGGACTTGTAGCCAAACAAACGCCAGGACAACACTGTCAGCCTTCCTGTCAGCACAGGCACACCTACCCCACAGGGAAGCAGAGTCAAAAGGAAGGAAGTACGGGCATGCTGGGAAGGGGTGTAGGCAATAGCATGATGGGAGTTGTAGTCACAGATATTGCTCACCCTCACAATTGGCCCATCAACACCACTCTGAACCTATGCTCACATCACAGGGAGTGGATAAGGACTGACAAGATGGCTGACACTGGGTACTGCTGTGGGGAGCACACAGGCCCTGCTGGGAACTGTGCACCAACAAACAGCAGAACACCACTGCCTGACATCCTGAAAGCCAACTTGCACTCCCTGCAATGCACATGCACGTTGCATGGTGGGATATCTGGCTGGGTGGGAAGGAGGACTGACAGCACTGACCATAGTTACAAGCAGTCTCCTCACACACCCCTCAACACAACCCACATAACCCACCTGGGAGAATGCAATGCCTCACACACCAAATGAAGATCCCACAAAGAACCACCACCCTGGGTAATGCTGTGTGAAGCACAGGGACACTCTTGGGACTTGTAGCCAAACAAACGCAAGGACAACACAGTCAGCCTTCCTGTCAGCACAGGCACACCACCCCACAGGGAAGCAGAGTCAAAAGGAAGGAAGTACAGGCATGCTGGGAAGGGGGTGTAGGCAATAGCATGATGGGAGTTGTAGTCACAGAAATTGCTTCACCCTCACAATTGGCCCATCAACACCACTCTGAACCATGCTCACATCACAGGGAGTGGATAAGGACTGACAAGATGGCTGACACTGGGTACTGCTGTGGGGAGCACAAGGCCCTGCTGGGAACTGTGCAACAACGAAACAGCAAGACACCACTGAATGACATCCTGAGAGTCAACCTGAACCCACTGCAAGGGTGGCATGCTTCATGGTGGGATAACTGGGCTAGGTGGAGAAGGATGGCCGGATGTCCACCAAATACAACCAATGCTGGCCATGCACACACCTCAACATTCACATTGAAATGCCCCAGGTATGCAGGACAATGTGCTACACCAATATCAACCTCTTACTGTGACAACTTAGGACAATGCAATGTACATGCCCGCATCCAGAGGTACAGTCACAACTGTCAGGTGTGTGAACCATTGATGCCTGTAGAAACATAACATACAATGTGTGTCTCTTCCAAATACAGGTGATGATGATGGGGACACAGCAGCAGGCGAGGAGGAGTCCCTGTCCCAGGCTCCGGGGGACACTGAGCTCACTGGTGTGGAACAGCCTCTGCCCCTCCTCGGATGGCGAAGACCTACCTGGCACCTCTCGGTGTGAGTCATCATGCAGCACCAGCAGGACCAACATCTGCACCCCCTGCACCCACCCCTCCAACAACTGCCAACACACAGACCACCCCGCCGACACGGACAGACCAAGGACCACCGATGACAACAGCACAGGGCCCCAGGCCCACCGTGGAGCAACGGACAACAACACCACTAACAACCCCCAGGGGGCCTCGGGTCACCTGTGCGTGCCACCGCAGGTCCTGCACGTGTCGCCAGGGGTGGTGGGAGGGGTGGTAGACATAGGTCGCTGCTTGCAGAGGGGTCTGGACTGCATGATGACCCACAACTGGCACGCATCGCTGATGCGTACCAGAATAGCACCGGAGAGGTCAGACAGGTAGTGGGGATCCTCAAGGACATACAACAGCAGCAGGCTGCCCATCATGCCCGCTTGGACTCCCACATGTCCCGTGTGGAGACACACATGTCTCGCATGGAGTCCAAGTGGGACACATTGCAAGAACCTACAGCGGTGCATAGGGACATATTGACATGCCTCCGCCAGATTAGCACTCAACATGGCCACACCTCCCTGTGTGCCCACAACATCTGGGAGCTGCAACAACTAGAAACACCGCCACAGGGAGGGAGGGAGGACTCTCGCGGAGACTCCCCTGCACCG
>CAWUFW010023824.1:0-69127 GCA_963921515.1 Calotriton arnoldi | reverse complement strand
GTTGCATACTATTATAGGTTAGAGGTATAGCGAATCCACAATCAGTTTTTATAATCTATAAATAGTGGCTTATATTAGCGTCTAGGATTTAGGCAGAATCAACTCACAATGGCTGCTCTTCTTGGAGATTGAGTGCTTGATTTGGGTTGCTGAGTCAGTGACTCCGCTCTTTGTATGAGATTGTGCTATGAGATGATTCTGCAGTGGATTGTCATGCAGGGGGTTGAGTAGTCCCAGTCGCATATAGGTGGGAAGTTGAATTGGGCCTGGATCATAGTTTATAATCAATAAATAGATTGAGCTTCCAGTGTCAAGGCAGAGTCACTGCTCTTGGAAATGGATGCACTGATTTGGGTAGCTGAGTGAGTGGCTCTATTCCTCGGCCGTGATGCTGCTGGAAGCGGGTTGTGAAGTGTTTCAAAATGCAGGGAGGTTTGGGGCTGAGTAGTCGCATACTATTATAGGTTAGAGGTATAGCGAATCCACGATCAGTTTTTATAATCTATAAATAGTGGCTTGTATTAGCGTCTAGGATTTAGGCAGAATCAACTCACAATGGCCGCTCTTCTTGGAGATTGAGTGCCTGATTTGGGTTGCTGAGTCAGTGACTCCGCTCTTTGTATGAGATTGTGCTATGAGATGATTCTGCAGTGGATTGTAATGCAGGGGGTTGAGTAGTCCCAGTCGCATATAGGTGGGAAGTTGAATTGGGCCTGGATCATAGTTTATAATCAATAAATAGATTGAGCTTCCAGTGTCAAGGCAGAGTCGCTGCTCTTGGAAATGGAGGCGCTGATTTGGGTAGCTGAGTCAGTGGCTCTACTCCTCGGGTGTGATGCTGCTGGAAGCGGGTTGTGAAGTGTTTCGAAATGCAGGGAGGTTTGGGGCTGAGTAGTCGCATACTATTATAGGTTAGAGGTATAGCGAATCCACGATCAGTTTTTATAATCTATAAATAGTGGCTTGTATTAGCGTCTAGGATTTAGGCAGAATCAACTCACAATGGCCGCTCTTCTTGGAGATTGAGTGCCTGATTTGGGTTGCTGAGTCAGTGACTCCGCTCTTTGTATGAGATTGTGCTATGAGATGATTCTGCAGTGGATTGTCATGCAGGGGGTTGAGTAGTCCCAGTCGCATATAGGTGGGGAGTTGAATTGGGCCTGGATCATAGTTTATAATCAATAAATAGATTGAGCTTCCAGTGTCAAGGCAGAGTCGCTGCTCTTGGAAATGGAGGCGCTGATTTGGGTAGCTGAGTCAGTGGCTCTACTCCTCGGGTGTGATGCTGCTGGAAGCGGGTTGTGAAGTGTTTTCGAAATGCAGGGAGGTTTGGGGCTGAGTAGTCGAATACTATTATATGTTAGAGGTATGACGAATCCACGATCAGTTTTTATAATCTATAAATAGTGGCTTGTATTAGCGTCTAGGATTTAGGCAGAATCAACTCACAATGGCCACTCTTCTTGGAGATTGAGTGCCTGATTTGGGTTGCTGAGTCAGTGACTCCGCTCTTTGTATGAGATTGTGCTATGAGATGATTCTGCAGTAGATTGTAATGCAGGGGGTTGAGTAGTCCCAGTCGCATATAGGTGGGAAGTTGAATTGGGCCTGGATCATAGTTTATAATCAATAAATAGATTGAGCTTCCAGTGTCAAGGCAGAGTCGCTGCTCTTGGAAATGGAGGCGCTGATTTGGGTAGCTGAGTCAGTGGCTCTACTCCTCGGGTGTGATGCTGCTGGAAGCGGGTTGTGAAGTGTTTCGAAATGCAGGGAGGTTTGGGGCTGAGTAGTCGCATACTATTATAGGTTAGAGGTATAGCGAATCCACAATCAGTTTTTATAATCTATAAATAGTGGCTTGTATTAGCGTCTAGGATTTAGGCAGAATCAACTCACAATGGCCGCTCTTCTTGGAGATTGAGTGCCTGATTTGGGTTGCTGAGTCAGCGACTCTGCTCTTTGTATGAGATTGTGCTATGAGATGATTCTGCAGTGGATTGTAATGCAGGGGGTTGAGTAGTCCCAGTCGCATATAGGTGGGAAGTTGAATTGGGCCTGGATCATAGTTTATAATCAATAAATAGATTGAGCTTCCAGTGTCAAGGCAGAGTCGCTGCTCTTGGAAATGGAGGCGCTGATTTGGGTAGCTGAGTCAGTGGCTCTACTCCTCGGGTGTGATGCTGCTGGAAGCGGGTTGTGAAGTGTTTCGAAATGCAGGGAGGTTTGGGGCTGAGTAGTCGCATACTATTATAGGTTAGAGGTATAGCGAATCCACGATCAGTTTTTATAATCTATAAATAGTGGCTTGTATTAGCGTCTAGGATTTAGGCAGAATCAACTCACAATGGCCGCTCTTCTTGGAGATAGAGTGCCTGATTTGGGTTGCTGAGTCAGTGACTCCGCTCTTTGTATGAGATTGTGCTATGAGATGATTCTGCAGTGGATTGTAATGCAGGGGGTTGAGTAGTCCCAGTCGCATATAGGTGGGAAGTTGAATTGGGCCTGGATCATAGTTTATAATCAATAAATAGATTGAGCTTCCAGTGTCAAGGCAGAGTCGCTGCTCTTGGAAATGGAGGCGCTGATTTGGGTAGCTGAGTCAGTGGCTCTACTCCTCGGGTGTGATGCTGCTGGAAGCGGGTTGTGAAGTGTTTCGAAATGCAGGGAGGTTTGGGGCTGAGTAGTTGCATACTATTATAGGTTAGAGGTATAGCGAATCCACGATCAGTTTTTATAATCTATAAATAGTGGCTTGTATTAGCGTCTAGGATTTAGGCAGAATCAACTCACAATGGCCGCTCTTCTTGGAGATAGAGTGCCTGATTTGGGTTGCTGAGTCAGTGACTCCGCTCTTTGTATGAGATTGTGCTATGAGATGATTCTGCAGTGGATTGTAATGCAGGGGGTTGAGTAGTCCCAGTCGCATATAGGTGGGAAGTTGAATTGGGCCTGGATCATAGTTTATAATCAATAAATAGATTGAGCTTCCAGTGTCAAGGCAGAGTCGCTGCTCTTGGAAATGGAGGCGCTGATTTGGGTAGCTGAGTCAGTGGCTCTACTCCTCGGGTGTGATGCTGCTGGAAGCGGGTTGTGAAGTGTTTCGAAATGCAGGGAGGTTTGGGGCTGAGTAGTTGCATACTATTATAGGTTAGAGGTATAGCTAATCCACGATCAGTTTTTATAATCTATAAATAGTGGCTTCTATTAGTGTCTAGGATTTAGGCAGAATCAACTCACAATGGCCGCTCTTCTTGGAGATTGAGTGCCTGATTTGGGTTGCTGAGTCAGCGACTCCGCTCTTTGTGTGAGATTGTGCTATGAGATGATTCTGCAGTGGATTGTAATGCAGGGGGTTGAGTAGTCCCAGTCGCATATAGGTGGGAAGTTGAATTGGGCCTGGATCATAGTTTATAATCAATAAATAGATTGAGCTTCCAGTGTCAAGGCAGAGTCGCTGCTCTTGGAAATGGAGGCGCTGACTTGGGTAGCTGAGTCAGTGGCTCCTCTCCTCGGGTGTGATCCTGCTGGAAGCGGGTTGTGAAGTGTTTCAAAATGCAGGGAGGTTTGGGGCTGAGTAGTCGCATACTATTATAGGTTAGAGGTATAGCTAATCCACAATTAGTTTTTATAATCTATAAGTAGTGGCTTGTATTCAGCGTCTAGGATTTAGGCAGAATCAACTCACAATGGCCACTCTTCTTGGAGACCGTTTTTATAATCTATAAGTAGTGGCTTGTATTAGCGTCTAGGATTTAGGCAGAATCAACTCACAATGGCCGCTCTTCTTGGAGATAGAGTGCCTGATTTGGGTTGCTGAGTCAGTGACTCCGCTCTTTGTATGAGATTGTGCTATGAGATGATTCTGCAGTGGATTGTAATGCAGGGGGTTGAGTAGTCCCAGTCGCATATAGGTGGGAAGTTGAATTGGGCCTGGATCATAGTTTATAATCAATAAATAGATTGAGCTTCCAGTGTCAAGGCAGAGTCGCTGCTCTTGGAAATGGAGGCGCTGATTTGGGTAGCTGAGTCAGTGGCTCTACTCCTCGGGTGTGATGCTGCTGGAAGCGGGTTGTGAAGTGTTTCGAAATGCAGGGAGGTTTGGGGCTGAGTAGTTGCATACTATTATAGGTTAGAGGTATAGCGAATCCACGATCAGTTTTTATAATCTATAAATAGTGGCTTGTATTAGCGTCTAGGATTTAGGCAGAATCAACTCACAATGGCCGCTCTTCTTGGAGATTGAGTGCCTGATTTGGGTTGCTGAGTCAGTGACTCCGCTCTTTGTATGAGATTGTGCTATGAGATGATTCTGCAGTGGATTGTAATGCAGGGGGTTGAGTAGTCCCAGTCGCATATAGGTGGGAAGTTGAATTGGGCCTGGATCATAGTTTATAATCAATAAATAGATTGAGCTTCCAGTGTCAAGGCAGAGTCGCTGCTCTTGGAAATGGAGGCGCTGATTTGGGTAGCTGAGTCAGTGGCTCTACTCCTCGGGTGTGATGCTGCTGGAAGCGGGTTGTGAAGTGTTTCGAAATGCAGGGAGGTTTGGGGCTGAGTAGTCGCATACTATTATAGGTTAGAGGTATAGCGAATCCACGATCAGTTTTTATAATCTATAAATAGTGGCTTGTATTAGCGTCTAGGATTTAGGCAGAATCAACTCACAATGGCCGCTCTTCTTGGAGATAGAGTGCCTGATTTGGGTTGCTGAGTCAGTGACTCCGCTCTTTGTATGAGATTGTGCTATGAGATGATTCTGCAGTGGATTGTAATGCAGGGGGTTGAGTAGTCCCAGTCGCATATAGATGGGAAGTTGAATTGGGCCTGGATCATAGTTTATAATCAATAAATAGATTGAGCTTCTAGTGTCAAGGCAGAGTCGCTGCTCTTGGAAATGGAGGCACTGATTTGGGTAGCTGAGTCAGTGGCTCTACTCCTCGGCTGTGATGCTGCTGGAAGCGGGTTGTGAAGTGTTTCTAAATGCAGGGAGGTGTGGGGCTGAGTAGTCTCGTACTATTATAGGTTAGAGGTATGGCCAATCCACGATCAGTTTTTATAATCTATGGCTTCTATTAGCGTCTAGGATTTAGGCAGAATCAACTCACAATGGCTGCTCTTCTTGGACATAGAGTGCCTGATTTGGGTAGCTGAGTCAGTGGCTCTACTCCTCGGGTGTGATGCTGCTGGAAGCGGGTTGTGAAGTGTTTGGAAAGGCAGGGAGGTTTGGGGCTGAGTATTCGCATACTATTATAGGTTAAAGGTATAGCAAATCCAGGATCAGTTTTTATAATCTATAAATAGTGGCTTGTATTAGCGTCTAGGATTTAGGCAGAATCAACTCACAATGGCCGCTCTTCTTGGAGATTGAGTGCCTGATTTGGGTTGCTTAGTCAGTGACTCCGCTCTTTGTATGAGATTGTGCTATGAGATGATTCTGCAGTGCATTGTAATGCAGGGGGTTGAGTAGTCCCAGTCGCATATATGTGGGAAGTTGAATTGGGCCTGGATCATAGTTTATAATCAATAAATAGATTGAGCTTCCAGTGTCAAGGCAGAGTCGCTGCTCTTGGAATTGGAGGCGCTGATTTGGGTAGCTGAGTCAGTGGCTCTACTCCTTGGCTGTGATGCTGCTGGAAGCAGGTTGTGAAGTGTTTCGAAGTGCAGGGAGGTTTGGGGCTGAGTAGTCGCATACTATTATAGGTTAGAGGTATAGCTAATCCACGATTTCATTTTTATAATCTATAAATAGTGGCTTGTATTAGCGTCTAGGATTTAGGCAGAATCAACTCACAATGGCCGCTCTTCTTGGAGATTGAGTGCCTGATTTGGGTTGCTGAGTCAGCGACTCCGCTCTTTGTATGAGATTGTGCTATGAGATGATTCTGCAGTGGATTGTAATGCAGGGGGTTGAGTAGTCCCAGTCGCATATAGGTGGGAAGTTGAATTGGGCCTGGATCATAGTTTATAATCAATAAATAGATTGAGCTTCCAGTGTCAAGGCAGAGTCGCTGCTCTTGGAAATGGAGGCGCTGATTTGGGTAGCTGAGTCAGTGGCTCTACTCCTCGGGTGTGATGCTGCTGGAAGCGGGTTGTGAAGTGTTTTGAAATGCAGGGAGGTTTGGGGCTGAGTAGTTGCATACTATTATAGGTTAGAGGTATAGCTAATCCACGATCAGTTTTTATAATCTATAAATAGTGGCTTGTATTAGCGTCTAGGATTTAGGCAGAATCAACTCACAATGGCCGCTCTTCTTGGAGATAGAGTGCCTGATTTGGGTTGCTGAGTCAGTGACTCCGCTCTTTGTATGAGATTGTGCTATGAGATGATTCTGCAGTGGATTGTAATGCAGGGGGTTGAGTAGTCCCAGTCGCATATAGGTGGGAAGTTGAATTGGGCCTGGATCATAGTTTATAATCAATAAATAGATTGAGCTTCCAGTGTCAAGGCAGAGTCGCTGCTCTTGGAAATGGAGGCGCTGATTTGGGTAGCTGAGTCAGTGGCTCTACTCCTCGGGTGTGATGCTGCTGGAAGCGGGTTGTGAAGTTTTTTGAAATGCAGGGAGGTTTGGGGCTGAGTAGTCGAATACTATTATAGGTTAGAGGTATAGCGAATCCAAGATCAGTTTTTATAATCTATAAGTAGTGGCTTGTATTAGCGTCTAGTATTTACGCAGAATCAATTCACAATGGCCGCTCTTCTTGGAGATAGAGTGCCTGATTTGGGTTGCTGAGTCAGTGTCTCCGCATTTTGTATGAGTTTGTGCTATGAGATGTGTTAGACCTGGCATCCTTAGCGTGGGTCTCCCTTCCATTTTTTTATGAGGCCTCCTATGTTATTGATCTGTTTCTGCTGGTGTTAGATGCTTTGGGCACTGTGCCACTGCTATCCAGTGCCACAGTGCAAGTGCTCCCCAGGATAAATTGTGTTATGTATTAGTGACTCCATGATTGGATGATTGGTTTACTTGTCAGTCCCTAGTACAGTGCACTGAGTGTGCCCAGGGCTTGTAAATCCAATGCCGCTGGTGGGCTTGCAGCACTGGTTGTGCCACCCACAGAAGCGGCTTGTCAAATGTGCCTCAGGCCTGCCATTGCAGAGCCTGTGTGCAGCCTAGGGCTGCCATGTCGACTTGGTGAGTACACCCACTTACCAGTCCCTAACCTTCCCTTTACTGCATGTTGGTCACCCCTAAAGTAGGCCCTAGGGCAGGGTGCATTGTAAGTATAAGGTAGGACATGCCCTGGTGTGTGTGGCATGTCCTAATAGTGAATTACAGCCATTTTCGTTTTTCACTATTGCAAGGCTACCTGCTCCCCATAGGCCAGAATGGGCAGACTGACTATTACACCTTATAGTCAGAACTGACCCAGGGAACATGGTAGAAAAACGAATTTAGTATGCCTGAACTCAGAATGATAAAATACATCGTTTAGTGAAGTTGGTTTTAACATTCTGTGTTTGAAAATACCACTTTTGGAAAGTGGGTATTTTCTTGCCTAAACTTCCAAGCCTGCCTCTGCTAGGTTGTGTGTTTCTTGTCTGGAGATTGAGTGACAGGGGCTGGGGGTGGCTACAGGAGACAGGGTGAGTCAGCACAGGGCTGAATATAAAGATCTGCATCCAGAGTGGAGGGAGGAGATGCACCTGGGTCTGAATAGGGCTGTGCCTGCCTTCCACAATGCTGGCTCCACCTCCTGCCGGGCGGCTGAGCACCCTGCCCCACATTCTGAAAGGAAAGAAGGAGTCAGAAAAACAAAGTGCTCCAGGACTGACCAGAACTGGTTTTGGGCTAGGCAGAGGCCTCTCTGCCTTCAGAGAACAAAGAGAAACTGTGTATAAAAAGGGGACCCAGACCCCTAGGAAATTAGATCACTTTGGGAAACAAGAAGAAACCTTTGCTGAGGAGCGGAACCAAGAAGAAACTGAGGAGAAGACTATCCCTAAGCTAGAGGGATCTGCCTGCAGTGGTTGCCTGACTGCCAAAGGAAGGAGAAAGGACTTTGTGTACACTTTTATTCAACTTGTGAAGGATCTCCAAGGGCTTGAGAAAAGAGCTTGCCTCCTGCTGAAGTCTCAGGGACAACAGACTTCAACCACCAGCTCCCCAACAATCCTTTGGAAGTGCCTGCTGCTGTTTTGGGCCTTCTGAAGGGACTGCGTGTCGCAAGGAGCTGGAAGCGCGACTCAACATGGAAGAAGCGTGTCGCCGCCGCAGCCGCTGAGTCTCGCATCGCCGGAGAAGAGCGTGTCGCCGTCGCATCAGACGCCGTCGCATCACCCGCGTGCGCAGAGCATCGACCTCGCATCAGACGCCGCGCGCACTGCATCGCAACACGAGGCGCGTGCCCGCATCCCAGGAGAAGATCGTCGAGCCGTGCGCATCGAGACGCCGTCGCATCGCCAGGAAGCGTGTCGCACGTCGGCGCTAGTCAGGGTCGCCGCCAAAGCCGCTGTCGTCGCATCGCCGGAACAAGGGTGTCGCCGCTGTAGCTGACGCATCGAGTCTGAGACTTGTCGCAACATCGGAGAAGCGTGCCTGTTCCTCAGGAAGCACATCTTCGACGTCTTTATTGTCTTTGCACGCAGAGACTTTGTCGCATTTCCATCGCTGCAACACTTGCTTGTTGTGGCAGCGTCCCGCATCGTAAGGTACATTGAACTTAAAGTGTCGCATCTTAAGAACTAAACTGAGACTCAAGCTAAAACTACCATCTTTAAAGTACAGTATTGTGGATTATTTGTCATTTATGGTCTTGTGTTAAAACTATATAAAGAATACTTATTTTTGATAATACAACCTTGTGTGGTGTCCATCTGTAGTGTTGTCACTAGATTACTGTATGTGTTCACAAATGCTTTACACACTGCCTCTGAGACTAAGCCTGTCTGCTCGTGCCAAGCTACCAAGAGGGTGAGCAGGGGTTATTTTAGGAGTGTACCCCCCTACCCTGACTAGAGGCGAGGGTCCCTATTTGGACAAAGGTACCTACCTCTGCCAACTAGAGACCCCCAAATCTAACAAGATGATTCTGCAGTGGATTGTAATGCAGGGGGTTGAGTAGTCCCAGTCGCATATAGGTGGGAAGCTGAATTGGGCCTGGATCATAGTTTATAATCAATAAATAGATTGAGCTTCCAGTGTCAAGGCAGAGTCGCTGCTCTTGGAAATGGAGGCGCTGATTTGGGTAGCTGAGTCAGTGGCTCTACTCCTCGGCTGTGATGCTGCTGGAAGCGGGTTGTGAAGTGTTTCGAAATGCAGGGAGGTTTGGGGCTGAGTAGTCGCATACTATTATAGGTTAGAGGTATAGCTAATCCACGATCCGTTTTTATAATCTATAAATAGTGGCTTGTATTAGCGTCTAGTATTTAGGCAGAATCAACACACAATGGCCGCTCTTCTTGGAGATTGAGTGCCTGATTTGGGTTGCTGAGTCAGTGACTCCGCTCTTTGTATGAGATTGTGCTATGAGATGATTCTGCAGTGGATTGTAATGCAGGGGGTTGAGTAGTCCCAGTCGCATATAGGTGGGAAGTTGAATTGGGCCTGGATCATAGTTTATAATCAATAAATAGATTGAGCTTCCAGTGTCAAGGCAGAGTCGCTGCTCTTGGAAATGGAGGCGCTGATTTGGGTAGCTGAGTCAGTGGCTCTACTCCTCGGGTGTGATGCTGCTGGAAGCGGGTTGTGAAGTGTTTCGAAATGCAGGGAGGTTTGGGGCTGAGTAGTCGCATACTATTATAGGTTAGAGGTATAGCGAATCCACGATCAGTTTTTATAATCTATAAATAGTGGCTTGTATTAGCGTCTAGGATTTAGGCAGAATCAACTCACAATGGCCGCTCTTCTTGGAGATTGAGTGCCTGATTTGGGTTGCTGAGTCAGCGACTCCGCTCTTTGTATGAGATTGTGCTATGAGATGATTCTGCAGTGGATTGTAATGCAGGGGGTTGAGTAGTCCCAGTCGCATATAGGTGGGAAGTTGAATTGGGCCTGGATCATAGTTTATAATCAATAAATAGATTGAGCTTCCAGTGTCAAGGCAGAGTCGCTGCTCTTGGAAATGGAGGCGCTGATTTGGGTAGCTGAGTCAGTGGCTCTACTCCTCGGGTGTGATGCTGCTGGAAGCGGGTTGTGAAGTGTTTCGAAATGCAGGGAGGTTTGGGGCTGAGTAGTCGCATACTATTATAGGTTAGAGGTATAGCGAATCCACGATCAGTTTTTATAATCTATAAATAGTGGCTTGTATTAGCGTCTAGGATTTAGGCAGAATCAACTCACAATGGCCGCTCTTCTTGGAGATTGAGTGCCTGATTTGGGTTGCTGAGTCAGCGACTCCGCTCTTTGTATGAGATTGTGCTATGAGATGATTCTGCAGTGGATTGTAATGCAGGGGGTTGAGTAGTCCCAGTCGCATATAGGTGGGAAGTTGAATTGGGCCTGGATCATAGTTTATAATCAATAAATAGATTGAGCTTCCAGTGTCAAGGCAGAGTCGCTGCTCTTGGAAATGGAGGCGCTGATTTGGGTAGCTGAGTCAGTGGCTCTACTCCTCGGGTGTGATGCTGCTGGAAGCGGGTTGTGAAGTGTTTCGAAATGCAGGGAGGTTTGGGGCTGAGTAGTCGCATACTATTATAGGTTAGAGGTATAGCGAATCCACGATCAGTTTTTATAATCTATAAATAGTGGCTTGTATTAGCGTCTAGGATTTAGGCAGAATCAACTCACAATGGCCGCTCTTCTTGGAGATAGAGTGCCTGATTTGGGTTGCTGAGTCAGTGACTCCGCTCTTTGTATGAGATTGTGCTATGAGATGATTCTGCAGTGGATTGTAATGCAGGGGGTTGAGTAGTCCCAGTCGCATATAGGTGGGAAGTTGAATTGGGCCTGGATCATAGTTTATAATCAATAAATAGATTGAGCTTCCAGTGTCAAGGCAGAGTCGCTGCTCTTGGAAATGGAGGCGCTGATTTGGGTAGCTGAGTCAGTGGCTCTACTCCTCGGGTGTGATGCTGCTGGAAGCGGGTTGTGAAGTGTTTCGAAATGCAGGGAGGTTTGGGGCTGAGTAGTCGCATACTATTATAGGTTAGAGGTATAGCGAATCCACGATCAGTTTTTATAATCTATAAATAGTGGCTTGTATTAGCGTCTAGGATTTAGGCAGAATCAACTCACAATGGCCGCTCTTCTTGGAGATTGAGTGCCTGATTTGGGTTGCTGAGTCAGTGACTCCGCTCTTTGTATGAGATTGTGCTATGAGATGATTCTGCAGTGGATTGTAATGCAGGGGGTTGAGTAGTCCCAGTCGCATATAGGTGGGAAGTTGAATTGGGCCTGGATCATAGTTTATAATCAATAAATAGATTGAGCTTCCAGTGTCAAGGCAGAGTCGCTGCTCTTGGAAATGGAGGCGCTGATTTGGGTAGCTGAGTCAGTGGCTCTACTCCTCGGGTGTGATGCTGCTGGAAGCGGGTTGTGAAGTGTTTCGAAATGCAGGGAGGTTTGGGGCTGAGTAGTCGCATACTATTATAGGTTAGAGGTATAGCGAATCCACGATCAGTTTTTATAATCTATAAATAGTGGCTTGTATTAGCGTCTAGGATTTAGGCAGAATCAACTCACAATGGCCGCTCTTCTTGGAGATAGAGTGCCTGATTTGGGTTGCTGAGTCAGTGACTCCGCTCTTTGTATGAGATTGTGCTATGAGATGATTCTGCAGTGGATTGTAATGCAGGGGGTTGAGTAGTCCCAGTCGCATATAGGTGGGAAGTTGAATTGGGCCTGGATCATAGTTTATAATCAATAAATAGATTGAGCTTCCAGTGTCAAGGCAGAGTCGCTGCTCTTGGAAATGGAGGCGCTGATTTGGGTAGCTGAGTCAGTGGCTCTACTCCTCGGGTGTGATGCTGCTGGAAGCGGGTTGTGAAGTGTTTCGAAATGCAGGGAGGTTTGGGGCTGAGTAGTCGCATACTATTATAGGTTAGAGGTATAGCGAATCCACGATCAGTTTTTATAATCTATAAATAGTGGCTTGTATTAGCGTCTAGGATTTAGGCAGAATCAACTCACAATGGCCGCTCTTCTTGGAGATTGAGTGCCTGATTTGGGTTGCTGAGTCAGTGACTCCGCTCTTTGTATGAGATTGTGCTATGAGATGATTCTGCAGTGGATTGTAATGCAGGGGGTTGAGTAGTCCCAGTCGCATATAGGTGGGAAGTTGAATTGGGCCTGGATCATAGTTTATAATCAATAAATAGATTGAGCTTCCAGTGTCAAGGCAGAGTCGCTGCTCTTGGAAATGGAGGCGCTGATTTGGGTAGCTGAGTCAGTGGCTCTACTCCTCGGGTGTGATGCTGCTGGAAGCGGGTTGTGAAGTGTTTCGAAATGCAGGGAGGTTTGGGGCTGAGTAGTCGCATACTATTATAGGTTAGAGGTATAGCGAATCCACGATCAGTTTTTATAATCTATAAATAGTGGCTTGTATTAGCGTCTAGGATTTAGGCAGAATCAACTCACAATGGCCGCTCTTCTTGGAGATTGAGTGCCTGATTTGGGTTGCTGAGTCAGTGACTCCGCTCTTTGTATGAGATTGTGCTATGAGATGATTCTGCAGTGGATTGTAATGCAGGGGGTTGAGTAGTCCCAGTCGCATATAGGTGGGAAGTTGAATTGGGCCTGGATCATAGTTTATAATCAATAAATAGATTGAGCTTCCAGTGTCAAGGCAGAGTCGCTGCTCTTGGAAATGGAGGCGCTGATTTGGGTAGCTGAGTCAGTGGCTCTACTCCTCGGGTGTGATGCTGCTGGAAGCGGGTTGTGAAGTGTTTCGAAATGCAGGGAGGTTTGGGGCTGAGTAGTCGCATACTATTATAGGTTAGAGGTATAGCGAATCCACGATCAGTTTTTATAATCTATAAATAGTGGCTTGTATTAGCGTCTAGGATTTAGGCAGAATCAACTCACAATGGCCGCTCTTCTTGGAGATAGAGTGCCTGATTTGGGTTGCTGAGTCAGTGACTCCGCTCTTTGTATGAGATTGTGCTATGAGATGATTCTGCAGTGGATTGTAATGCAGGGGGTTGAGTAGTCCCAGTCGCATATAGGTGGGAAGTTGAATTGGGCCTGGATCATAGTTTATAATCAATAAATAGATTGAGCTTCCAGTGTCAAGGCAGAGTCGCTGCTCTTGGAAATGGAGGCGCTGATTTGGGTAGCTGAGTCAGTGGCTCTACTCCTCGGGTGTGATGCTGCTGGAAGCGGGTTGTGAAGTGTTTCGAAATGCAGGGAGGTTTGGGGCTGAGTAGTCGCATACTATTATAGGTTAGAGGTATAGCGAATCCACGATCAGTTTTTATAATCTATAAATAGTGGCTTGTATTAGCGTCTAGGATTTAGGCAGAATCAACTCACAATGGCCGCTCTTCTTGGAGATAGAGTGCCTGATTTGGGTTGCTGAGTCAGTGACTCCGCTCTTTGTATGAGATTGTGCTATGAGATGATTCTGCAGTGGATTGTAATGCAGGGGGTTGAGTAGTCCCAGTCGCATATAGGTGGGAAGTTGAATTGGGCCTGGATCATAGTTTATAATCAATAAATAGATTGAGCTTCCAGTGTCAAGGCAGAGTCGCTGCTCTTGGAAATGGAGGCGCTGATTTGGGTAGCTGAGTCAGTGGCTCTACTCCTCGGGTGTGATGCTGCTGGAAGCGGGTTGTGAAGTGTTTCGAAATGCAGGGAGGTTTGGGGCTGAGTAGTCGCATACTATTATAGGTTAGAGGTATAGCGAATCCACGATCAGTTTTTATAATCTATAAATAGTGGCTTGTATTAGCGTCTAGGATTTAGGCAGAATCAACTCACAATGGCCGCTCTTCTTGGAGATAGAGTGCCTGATTTGGGTTGCTGAGTCAGTGACTCCGCTCTTTGTATGAGATTGTGCTATGAGATGATTCTGCAGTGGATTGTAATGCAGGGGGTTGAGTAGTCCCAGTCGCATATAGGTGGGAAGTTGAATTGGGCCTGGATCATAGTTTATAATCAATAAATAGATTGAGCTTCCAGTGTCAAGGCAGAGTCGCTGCTCTTGGAAATGGAGGCGCTGATTTGGGTAGCTGAGTCAGTGGCTCTACTCCTCGGGTGTGATGCTGCTGGAAGCGGGTTGTGAAGTGTTTCGAAATGCAGGGAGGTTTGGGGCTGAGTAGTCGCATACTATTATAGGTTAGAGGTATAGCGAATCCACGATCAGTTTTTATAATCTATAAGTAGTGGCTTGTATTAGCGTCTAGGATTTAGGCAGAATCAACTCACAATGGCCGCTCTTCTTGGAGATAGAGTGCCTGATTTGGGTTGCTGAGTCAGTGACTCCGCTCTTTGTATGAGATTGTGCTATGAGATGATTCTGCAGTGGATTGTAATGCAGGGGGTTGAGTAGTCCCAGTCGCATATAGGTGGGAAGTTGAATTGGGCCTGGATCATAGTTTATAATCAATAAATAGATTGAGCTTCCAGTGTCAAGGCAGAGTCGCTGCTCTTGGAAATGGAGGCGCTGATTTGGGTAGCTGAGTCAGTGGCTCTACTCCTCGGGTGTGATGCTGCTGGAAGCGGGTTGTGAAGTGTTTCGAAATGCAGGGAGGTTTGGGGCTGAGTAGTCGCATACTATTATAGGTTAGAGGTATAGCGAATCCACGATCAGTTTTTATAATCTATAAATAGTGGCTTGTATTAGCGTCTAGGATTTAGGCAGAATCAACTCACAATGGCCGCTCTTCTTGGAGATTGAGTGCCTGATTTGGGTTGCTGAGTCAGTGACTCCGCTCTTTGTATGAGATTGTGCTATGAGATGATTCTGCAGTGGATTGTAATGCAGGGGGTTGAGTAGTCCCAGTCGCATATAGGTGGGAAGTTGAATTGGGCCTGGATCATAGTTTATAATCAATAAATAGATTGAGCTTCCAGTGTCAAGGCAGAGTCGCTGCTCTTGGAAATGGAGGCGCTGATTTGGGTAGCTGAGTCAGTGGCTCTACTCCTCGGGTGTGATGCTGCTGGAAGCGGGTTGTGAAGTGTTTCGAAATGCAGGGAGGTTTGGGGCTGAGTAGTCGCATACTATTATAGGTTAGAGGTATAGCGAATCCACGATCAGTTTTTATAATCTATAAATAGTGGCTTGTATTAGCGTCTAGGATTTAGGCAGAATCAACTCACAATGGCCGCTCTTCTTGGAGATAGAGTGCCTGATTTGGGTTGCTGAGTCAGTGACTCCGCTCTTTGTATGAGATTGTGCTATGAGATGATTCTGCAGTGGATTGTAATGCAGGGGGTTGAGTAGTCCCAGTCGCATATAGGTGGGAAGTTGAATTGGGCCTGGATCATAGTTTATAATCAATAAATAGATTGAGCTTCCAGTGTCAAGGCAGAGTCGCTGCTCTTGGAAATGGAGGCGCTGATTTGGGTAGCTGAGTCAGTGGCTCTACTCCTCGGGTGTGATGCTGCTGGAAGCGGGTTGTGAAGTGTTTCGAAATGCAGGGAGGTTTGGGGCTGAGTAGTCGCATACTATTATAGGTTAGAGGTATAGCGAATCCACGATCAGTTTTTATAATCTATAAGTAGTGGCTTGTATTAGCGTCTAGGATTTAGGCAGAATCAACTCACAATGGCCGCTCTTCTTGGAGATAGAGTGCCTGATTTGGGTTGCTGAGTCAGTGACTCCGCTCTTTGTATGAGATTGTGCTATGAGATGATTCTGCAGTGGATTGTAATGCAGGGGGTTGAGTAGTCCCAGTCGCATATAGGTGGGAAGTTGAATTGGGCCTGGATCATAGTTTATAATCAATAAATAGATTGAGCTTCCAGTGTCAAGGCAGAGTCGCTGCTCTTGGAAATGGAGGCGCTGATTTGGGTAGCTGAGTCAGTGGCTCTACTCCTCGGCTGTGATGCTGCTGGAAGCGGGTTGTGAAGTGTTTCGAAATGCAGGGAGGTTTGGGGCTGAGTAGTCGCATACTATTATAGGTTAGAGGTATAGCGAATCCACGATCAGTTTTTATAATCTATAAATAGTGGCTTGTATTAGCGTCTAGGATTTAGGCAGAATCAACTCACAATGGCCGCTCTTCTTGGAGATAGAGTGCCTGATTTGGGTTGCTGAGTCAGTGACTCCGCTCTTTGTATGAGATTGTGCTATGAGATGATTCTGCAGTGGATTGTAATGCAGGGGGTTGAGTAGTCCCAGTCGCATATAGGTGGGAAGTTGAATTGGGCCTGGATCATAGTTTATAATCAATAAATAGATTGAGCTTCCAGTGTCAAGGCAGAGTCGCTGCTCTTGGAAATGGAGGCGCTGATTTGGGTAGCTGAGTCAGTGGCTCTACTCCTCGGGTGTGATGCTGCTGGAAGCGGGTTGTGAAGTGTTTCGAAATGCAGGGAGGTTTGGGGCTGAGTAGTCGCATACTATTATAGGTTAGAGGTATAGCGAATCCACGATCAGTTTTTATAATCTATAAATAGTGGCTTGTATTAGCGTCTAGGATTTAGGCAGAATCAACTCACAATGGCCGCTCTTCTTGGAGATAGAGTGCCTGATTTGGGTTGCTGAGTCAGTGACTCCGCTCTTTGTATGAGATTGTGCTATGAGATGATTCTGCAGTGGATTGTAATGCAGGGGGTTGAGTAGTCCCAGTCGCATATAGGTGGGAAGTTGAATTGGGCCTGGATCATAGTTTATAATCAATAAATAGATTGAGCTTCCAGTGTCAAGGCAGAGTCGCTGCTCTTGGAAATGGAGGCGCTGATTTGGGTAGCTGAGTCAGTGGCTCTACTCCTCGGGTGTGATGCTGCTGGAAGCGGGTTGTGAAGTGTTTCGAAATGCAGGGAGGTTTGGGGCTGAGTAGTCGCATACTATTATAGGTTAGAGGTATAGCGAATCCACGATCAGTTTTTATAATCTATAAGTAGTGGCTTGTATTAGCGTCTAGGATTTAGGCAGAATCAACTCACAATGGCCGCTCTTCTTGGAGATAGAGTGCCTGATTTGGGTTGCTGAGTCAGTGACTCCGCTCTTTGTATGAGATTGTGCTATGAGATGATTCTGCAGTGGATTGTAATGCAGGGGGTTGAGTAGTCCCAGTCGCATATAGGTGGGAAGTTGAATTGGGCCTGGATCATAGTTTATAATCAATAAATAGATTGAGCTTCCAGTGTCAAGGCAGAGTCGCTGCTCTTGGAAATGGAGGCGCTGATTTGGGTAGCTGAGTCAGTGGCTCTACTCCTCGGGTGTGATGCTGCTGGAAGCGGGTTGTGAAGTGTTTCGAAATGCAGGGAGGTTTGGGGCTGAGTAGTCGCATACTATTATAGGTTAGAGGTATAGCGAATCCACGATCAGTTTTTATAATCTATAAATAGTGGCTTGTATTAGCGTCTAGGATTTAGGCAGAATCAACTCACAATGGCCGCTCTTCTTGGAGATAGAGTGCCTGATTTGGGTTGCTGAGTCAGTGACTCCGCTCTTTGTATGAGATTGTGCTATGAGATGATTCTGCAGTGGATTGTAATGCAGGGGGTTGAGTAGTCCCAGTCGCATATAGGTGGGAAGTTGAATTGGGCCTGGATCATAGTTTATAATCAATAAATAGATTGAGCTTCCAGTGTCAAGGCAGAGTCGCTGCTCTTGGAAATGGAGGCGCTGATTTGGGTAGCTGAGTCAGTGGCTCTACTCCTCGGGTGTGATGCTGCTGGAAGCGGGTTGTGAAGTGTTTCGAAATGCAGGGAGGTTTGGGGCTGAGTAGTCGCATACTATTATAGGTTAGAGGTATAGCGAATCCACGATCAGTTTTTATAATCTATAAATAGTGGCTTGTATTAGCGTCTAGGATTTAGGCAGAATCAACTCACAATGGCCGCTCTTCTTGGAGATAGAGTGCCTGATTTGGGTTGCTGAGTCAGTGACTCCGCTCTTTGTATGAGATTGTGCTATGAGATGATTCTGCAGTGGATTGTAATGCAGGGGGTTGAGTAGTCCCAGTCGCATATAGGTGGGAAGTTGAATTGGGCCTGGATCATAGTTTATAATCAATAAATAGATTGAGCTTCCAGTGTCAAGGCAGAGTCGCTGCTCTTGGAAATGGAGGCGCTGATTTGGGTAGCTGAGTCAGTGGCTCTACTCCTCGGGTGTGATGCTGCTGGAAGCGGGTTGTGAAGTGTTTCGAAATGCAGGGAGGTTTGGGGCTGAGTAGTCGCATACTATTATAGGTTAGAGGTATAGCGAATCCACGATCAGTTTTTATAATCTATAAATAGTGGCTTGTATTAGCGTCTAGGATTTAGGCAGAATCAACTCACAATGGCCGCTCTTCTTGGAGATAGAGTGCCTGATTTGGGTTGCTGAGTCAGTGACTCCGCTCTTTGTATGAGATTGTGCTATGAGATGATTCTGCAGTGGATTGTAATGCAGGGGGTTGAGTAGTCCCAGTCGCATATAGGTGGGAAGTTGAATTGGGCCTGGATCATAGTTTATAATCAATAAATAGATTGAGCTTCCAGTGTCAAGGCAGAGTCGCTGCTCTTGGAAATGGAGGCGCTGATTTGGGTAGCTGAGTCAGTGGCTCTACTCCTCGGGTGTGATGCTGCTGGAAGCGGGTTGTGAAGTGTTTCGAAATGCAGGGAGGTTTGGGGCTGAGTAGTCGCATACTATTATAGGTTAGAGGTATAGCGAATCCACGATCAGTTTTTATAATCTATAAATAGTGGCTTGTATTAGCGTCTAGGATTTAGGCAGAATCAACTCACAATGGCCGCTCTTCTTGGAGATAGAGTGCCTGATTTGGGTTGCTGAGTCAGTGACTCCGCTCTTTGTATGAGATTGTGCTATGAGATGATTCTGCAGTGGATTGTAATGCAGGGGGTTGAGTAGTCCCAGTCGCATATAGGTGGGAAGTTGAATTGGGCCTGGATCATAGTTTATAATCAATAAATAGATTGAGCTTCCAGTGTCAAGGCAGAGTCGCTGCTCTTGGAAATGGAGGCGCTGATTTGGGTAGCTGAGTCAGTGGCTCTACTCCTCGGGTGTGATGCTGCTGGAAGCGGGTTGTGAAGTGTTTCGAAATGCAGGGAGGTTTGGGGCTGAGTAGTCGCATACTATTATAGGTTAGAGGTATAGCGAATCCACGATCAGTTTTTATAATCTATAAATAGTGGCTTGTATTAGCGTCTAGGATTTAGGCAGAATCAACTCACAATGGCCGCTCTTCTTGGAGATAGAGTGCCTGATTTGGGTTGCTGAGTCAGTGACTCCGCTCTTTGTATGAGATTGTGCTATGAGATGATTCTGCAGTGGATTGTAATGCAGGGGGTTGAGTAGTCCCAGTCGCATATAGGTGGGAAGTTGAATTGGGCCTGGATCATAGTTTATAATCAATAAATAGATTGAGCTTCCAGTGTCAAGGCAGAGTCGCTGCTCTTGGAAATGGAGGCGCTGATTTGGGTAGCTGAGTCAGTGGCTCTACTCCTCGGGTGTGATGCTGCTGGAAGCGGGTTGTGAAGTGTTTCGAAATGCAGGGAGGTTTGGGGCTGAGTAGTCGCATACTATTATAGGTTAGAGGTATAGCGAATCCACGATCAGTTTTTATAATCTATAAATAGTGGCTTGTATTAGCGTCTAGGATTTAGGCAGAATCAACTCACAATGGCCGCTCTTCTTGGAGATAGAGTGCCTGATTTGGGTTGCTGAGTCAGTGACTCCGCTCTTTGTATGAGATTGTGCTATGAGATGATTCTGCAGTGGATTGTAATGCAGGGGGTTGAGTAGTCCCAGTCGCATATAGGTGGGAAGTTGAATTGGGCCTGGATCATAGTTTATAATCAATAAATAGATTGAGCTTCCAGTGTCAAGGCAGAGTCGCTGCTCTTGGAAATGGAGGCGCTGATTTGGGTAGCTGAGTCAGTGGCTCTACTCCTCGGGTGTGATGCTGCTGGAAGCGGGTTGTGAAGTGTTTCGAAATGCAGGGAGGTTTGGGGCTGAGTAGTCGCATACTATTATAGGTTAGAGGTATAGCGAATCCACGATCAGTTTTTATAATCTATAAATAGTGGCTTGTATTAGCGTCTAGGATTTAGGCAGAATCAACTCACAATGGCCGCTCTTCTTGGAGATAGAGTGCCTGATTTGGGTTGCTGAGTCAGTGACTCCGCTCTTTGTATGAGATTGTGCTATGAGATGATTCTGCAGTGGATTGTAATGCAGGGGGTTGAGTAGTCCCAGTCGCATATAGGTGGGAAGTTGAATTGGGCCTGGATCATAGTTTATAATCAATAAATAGATTGAGCTTCCAGTGTCAAGGCAGAGTCGCTGCTCTTGGAAATGGAGGCGCTGATTTGGGTAGCTGAGTCAGTGGCTCTACTCCTCGGGTGTGATGCTGCTGGAAGCGGGTTGTGAAGTGTTTCGAAATGCAGGGAGGTTTGGGGCTGAGTAGTCGCATACTATTATAGGTTAGAGGTATAGCGAATCCACGATCAGTTTTTATAATCTATAAATAGTGGCTTGTATTAGCGTCTAGGATTTAGGCAGAATCAACTCACAATGGCCGCTCTTCTTGGAGATAGAGTGCCTGATTTGGGTTGCTGAGTCAGTGACTCCGCTCTTTGTATGAGATTGTGCTATGAGATGATTCTGCAGTGGATTGTAATGCAGGGGGTTGAGTAGTCCCAGTCGCATATAGGTGGGAAGTTGAATTGGGCCTGGATCATAGTTTATAATCAATAAATAGATTGAGCTTCCAGTGTCAAGGCAGAGTCGCTGCTCTTGGAAATGGAGGCGCTGATTTGGGTAGCTGAGTCAGTGGCTCTACTCCTCGGGTGTGATGCTGCTGGAAGCGGGTTGTGAAGTGTTTCGAAATGCAGGGAGGTTTGGGGCTGAGTAGTTGCATACTATTATAGGTTAGAGGTATAGCGAATCCACGATCAGTTTTTATAATCTATAAATAGTGGCTTGTATTAGCGTCTAGGATTTAGGCAGAATCAACTCACAATGGCCGCTCTTCTTGGAGATAGAGTGCCTGATTTGGGTTGCTGAGTCAGTGACTCCGCTCTTTGTATGAGATTGTGCTATGAGATGATTCTGCAGTGGATTGTAATGCAGGGGGTTGAGTAGTCCCAGTCGCATATAGGTGGGAAGTTGAATTGGGCCTGGATCATAGTTTATAATCAATAAATAGATTGAGCTTCCAGTGTCAAGGCAGAGTCGCTGCTCTTGGAAATGGAGGCGCTGATTTGGGTAGCTGAGTCAGTGGCTCTACTCCTCGGGTGTGATGCTGCTGGAAGCGGGTTGTGAAGTGTTTCGAAATGCAGGGAGGTTTGGGGCTGAGTAGTTGCATACTATTATAGGTTAGAGGTATAGCGAATCCACGATCAGTTTTTATAATCTATAAATAGTGGCTTGTATTAGCGTCTAGGATTTAGGCAGAATCAACTCACAATGGCCGCTCTTCTTGGAGATAGAGTGCCTGATTTGGGTTGCTGAGTCAGTGACTCCGCTCTTTGTATGAGATTGTGCTATGAGATGATTCTGCAGTGGATTGTAATGCAGGGGGTTGAGTAGTCCCAGTCGCATATAGGTGGGAAGTTGAATTGGGCCTGGATCATAGTTTATAATCAATAAATAGATTGAGCTTCCAGTGTCAAGGCAGAGTCGCTGCTCTTGGAAATGGAGGCGCTGATTTGGGTAGCTGAGTCAGTGGCTCTACTCCTCGGGTGTGATGCTGCTGGAAGCGGGTTGTGAAGTGTTTCGAAATGCAGGGAGGTTTGGGGCTGAGTAGTCGCATACTATTATAGGTTAGAGGTATAGCCAATCCACGATCAGTTTTTATAATCTATAAGTAGTGGCTTGTATTAGCGTCTAGGATTTAGGCAGAATCAACTCACAATGGCCGCTCTTCTTGGAGATAGAGTGCCTGATTTGGGTTGCTGAGTCAGTGACTCCGCTCTTTGTATGAGATTGTGCTATGAGATGATTCTGCAGTGGATTGTAATGCAGGGGGTTGAGTAGTCCCAGTCGCATATAGGTGGGAAGTTGAATTGGGCCTGGATCATAGTTTATAATCAATAAATAGATTGAGCTTCCAGTGTCAAGGCAGAGTCGCTGCTCTTGGAAATGGAGGCGCTGATTTGGGTAGCTGAGTCAGTGGCTCTACTCCTCAGGTGTGATGCTGCTGGAAGCGGGTTGTGAAGTGTTTCGAAATGCGTGGAGGTTTGGGGCTGAGTAGTTGCATACTATTATAGGTTAGAGGTATAGCTAATCCACGATTAGTTATTATAATCTATAAATAGTGGCTTGTATTAGCGTCTAGGATTTAGGCAGAATCAACTCACAATGGCCACTCTTCTTGGAGATAGAGTGCCTGATTTGGGTTGCTGAGTCAGTGACTCCGCTCTTTGTATGAGATTGTGCTATGAGATGATTCTGCAGTGCATTCAAATGCAGGGGGTTGGGTAGTCCCAGTCGCATATAGGTGGGAAATTGAATTGGGCCTGGATCATAGTTTATAATCAATAAATAGATTGAGCTTCCAGTGTCAAGGCAGAGTCGCTGCTCTTGGAAATGGAGGCGCTGATTTGGGTAGCTGAGTCAGTGGCTCTACTCCTCGGGTGTGATGCTGCTGGAAGCGGGTTGTGAAGTGTTTCGAAATGCAGGGAGGTTTGGGGCTGAGTAGTCGCATACTATTATAGGTTAGAGGTATGGCCAATCCACGATCAGTTTTTATAATCTATAAGTAGTGGCTTCTATTAGCGTCTAGGATTTAGGCAGAATCAACTCACAATGGCTGCTCTTCTTGGAGATTGAGTGCCTGATTTGGGTTGCTGAGTCAGTGACTCCGCTCTTTGTATGAGATTGTGCTATGAGATGATTCTGCAGTGGATTGTAATGCAGGGGGTTGAGTAGTCCCAGTCGCATATAGGTGGGAAGTTGAATTGGGCCTGGATCATAGTTTATAATCAATAAATAGATTGAGCTTCCAGTGTCAAGGCAGAGTCGCTGCTCTTGGAAATGGAGGCGCTGATTTGGGTAGCTGAGTCAGTGGCTCTACTCCTCGGGTGTGATGCTGCTGGAAGCGGGTTGTGAAGTGTTTCGAAATGCAGGGAGGTTTGGGGCTGAGTAGTTGCATACTATTATAGGTTAGAGGTATGGCGAATCCACAATCAGTTTTTATAATCTATAAATAGTGGCTTATATTAGCGTCTAGGATTTAGGCAGAATCAACTCACAATGGCCGCTCTTCTTGGAGATTGAGTGCCTGATTTGGGTCGCTGAGTCAGTGACTACGCTCTTTGTATGAGATTGTGCTATGAGATGATTCTGCAGTGCATTCAAATGCAGGGGGTTGAGTAGTCACAGTCGCATATAGGTGGGAAATTGAATTGGGCCTGGATCATAGTTTATAATCAATAAATAGATTGAGCTTCCAGTGTCAAGGCAGAGTCGCTGCTCTTGGAAATGGAGGCGCTGATTTGGGTAGCTGAGTCAGTGGCTCTACTCCTCGGCTGTGATGCTGCTGGAAGCGGGTTGTGAAGTGTTTCGAAATGCAGTCAGGTTTTTGGCTGAGAAGTTGCATACTATTATAGGTTAGAGGTATAGCTAATCCACGATTAGTTTTTATAATCTATAAATAGTGGCTTGTATTAGCGTCTAGGATTTAGGCAGAATCAACTCACAATGGCCACTCTTCTTGGAGAAAGAGTGCCTGATTTGGGTTGCTGAGTCAGTGACTCTGCTCTTTGTATAAGATTGTGCTATGAGATGATTCTGCAGTGGATTGTCAAGCAGGGGGTTGAGTAGTCCCAGTCGCATATAGGTGGGAAGTTGAATTGGGCCTGGATCAAAGTTTATAATCAATAAATAGATTGAGCTTCCAGTGTCAAGGCAGAGTCGCTGCTCTTGGAAATGGAGGCGCTGATTTGGGTAGCTGAGTCAGTGGCTCTACTCCTCGGGTGTGATGCTGCTGGAAGCGGGTTGTGAAGTGTTTCGAAATGCAGGGAGGTTTGGGGCTGAGTAGTCGCATACTATTATAGGTTAGAGGTATGGCCAATCCACGATCAGTTTTTATAATCTATAAGTAGTGGCTTGTATTAGCGTCTAGGATTTAGGCAGAATCAACTCACAATGGCCGCTCTTCTTGGAGATAGAGTGCCTGATTTGGGTTGCTGAGTCAGTGACTCCGCTCTTTGTATGAGATTGTGCTATGAGATGATTCTGCAGTGGATTGTAATGCAGGGGGTTGAGTAGTCCCAGTCGCATATAGGTGGGAAGTTGAATTGGGCCTGGATCATAGTTTATAATCAATAAATCGATTCAGCTTCCAGTGTCAAGGCAGAGTCCCTGCTCTTGGAAATGGAGGCGCTGATTTGGGTAGCTGAGTCAGTGGCTCTACTCCTCGGGTGTGATGCTGCTGGAAGCGGGTTGTGAAGTGTTTCGAAATGCAGGGAGGTTTGGGTCTAAGTAGTTGCATACTATTATAGGTTAGAGGTATGGCGAATCCACAATCAATTTTTATAATCTATAAATAGTGGCTTATATTAGCGTCTAGGATTTAGGCAGAATCAACTCACAATGGCCACTCTTCTTGGAGATTGAGTGCCTGATTTGGGTTGCTGAGTCAGTGACTCCGCTCTTTGTATGAGATTGTGCTATGAGATGATTCTGCAGTGCATTCAAATGCAGGGGGTTGAGTAGTCCCAGTCGCATATAGGTGGGAAGTTGAATTGGGCCTGGATCATAGTTTATAATCAATAAATAGATTGAGCTTCCAGTGTCAAGGCAGAGTCGCTGCTCTTGGAAATGGAGGCGCTGATTTGGGTAGCTGAGTCAGTGGCTCTACTCCTCGGCTGTGATGCTGCTGGAAGCGGGTTGTGAAGTGTTTCGAAATGCAGGGAGGTTTGGGGCTGAGTAGTGGCATACTATTATAGGTTAGAAGTATAGCGAATCCAGGATCAGTTTTTATAATCTATAAGTAGTGGCTTGTATTAGCGTCTAGGATTTAGGCAGAATCAACTCACAATGGCCGCTCTTCTTGGAGATTGAGTGCCTGATTTGGGTTGCTGAGTCAGCGACTCCGCTCTTTGTATGAGATTGTGCTATGAGATGATTCTGCAGTGGAATGTAAAGCAGGGGGGTGAGTAGTCCCAGTCGCATATAGGTGGGAAGTTGAATTGGGCCTGGATCATAGTTTATAATCAATACAATAGATTGAGCTTCCAGTGTCAAGGCAGAGTCGCTGCTCTTGGAAATGGAGGCGCTGATTTGGGTAGCTGAGTCAGTGGCACTACTCCTCGGGTGTGATGCTGTTGGAAGCGGATTGTGAAGTGTTTCGAAATGCAGGGAGGTTTGGGGATGAGTAGTTACATACTATTATAGGTTAGAAGTATAGCGAATCCAGGATCAGTTTTTATAATTGATAAATAGTGGCTTGTATTAGCGTCTAGGATTTAGGCAGAATCAACTCACAATGGCCGCTCTTCTTGGAGATTAAGTGCCTGATTTGGGTTGCTGAGTCAGTGACTCCGCTCTTTGTATGAGATTGTGCTATGAGATTGATGGAGCAGGGAAAATAAAAAAATTTAACCCCTAACAAATTTTATAATTAATTAAATAAAATGTTCGTTTAAATGTATTAATCAACACTGTATGTATGGGAAGGGTAACCTGCCAAAATGTGTGCTAAATAATCTATTAATGGATGTCCGTGTGTCTAATTATAACGTAAAAATAAATGCGTACTAATTAAAAGTAAATGCATGTTTGTGCTTCATAGAAATAAAACGTGTCGTTGCAAAAACAATAGTGATGGTAAGTAAGGAACAGCTTAAATGTTGCTTTCTGCTAGGTAATAACTAATTGGGGTACGTAGACGACGGGAGGGAAACGAAAGGGCTATTTTTCTCTATTTTAATTATGTTTTGTTTGCCTCAAATTAGTGCTTCTAAAAGTATAACCGAGTGGCGATATAAAATGGCCGCCAGTGGGAAGATGTGCGCAGGCGCAAGGGGACACATGACACGGGATGAAATCGGAGAAAAACCCAACCTCGTGAGGTTACTGAGAGCGCTAGGATGCAAGAAATGGTCAAGGCTGGTGTGACCTAATTGAACTGATAGTGTGCCATGATGATCAGCAGAAGGCCGTGGGAAACAAGTTTAAGAGAAAGGACAATGACTGCGGAGCTCTCGAATGTGTCGAAAGAAGTTACAAATGTACTGATCGAAACGGATGAAAATGTTTAAGCGTATGGGAAAGGAAATGATCCAAGGACCCTTGAATCCAAGAGAACTTGATTAAAAGAATGAATAAGATGACATGCATGGACCAATGAAAGAAAAGCGTGCTATTAATGTTGCAACAGTTAGTTAGCAAAGTTAGAATTAGGGTATAAGAGGGCCTACTCTTAGTGGGAGGGGGTCAGTCGCGGTTGCAGTCACAGTCAGGAGAGGAGTTGGAGAGTCGTGTTGGTGGCTTCCAGTGCTGGGTGGTCCTGATCGATCCCTTACTGAGCGGGAGATGCTGAAAGACTGTTAGATGAGACGGGTTGCAGGTAGCTGATGCTGACGAGCTGAAGTTGCTGTTGCTGTCTTAATTTTCCAGTTGAGTATGAGAATCAGGCTATTTCTAATTCTTAACTTAGGTTAGAAATCATTAGGCTAAATTAGGAAGCTAGGCAGGTAATTAGGGTTTTGGCTTCATGACAAAAATTTCCTTTCTGCAATAAATTGATTATGCTTAATAAATATTTGAATTTAAGAATGAATAATTGAATAAAGTATTAAATTTTCTTTCTCATGCTTTTAAAAATTATATAAAATTTAAGATTCTTTAAACCCAAAATGACTCAGTGGTTATTTTCCTAAATGATTGTGACATCAGTAATTGGTTATTGTGATTCAGCTGGTCTTAATCACTATGAACTAATTTCTTACCTGAATGATTCATCGACAAAACTATGAGCAGGAATATCTTAAGAAATAACTAAAAGAAAGTGACAAATTAAGGTAATAAGATATCCTGGCTCTTCCAGCGGTACATAAATGGTGTTCTCCATTTAGTTCTCATGCTTCTCCTAGGAGTACAGAATTTCATAAAGGTGTAAAGGAAATCCAGGAGTGTGTGTGTGTTAGGCGATGTTTATGGGCCCCATCGTCATGTGGATATGAGAAATATAGTTTGCCCCTGGATGACCTATAAGTAACCTGGGAGGAGAATAGTTTTTATTGTACGCGCTGCATCAGATTTCTTGGTAGCAGAGTTATGGTTTTCTATAGATTAGTTTAGTGATTATTGTTTATTGATTATTGATTATTTTAATGACTAAAACTATATGTTGAGTCACGTTATGTTATATGTGAGTTTTCACGCTTCTGGGATGTAGGAAGTGGAACACGTGTGGCAAGAGAAGTCACATGGAATTTGGTACATGGTCTGAATTCATTTTGGTAATAACACAGGTTGTGTTATGTTAGGGATTTCTGTACGAAAAGTGTGTAATTGAAAATAGCAAATCACGTTTACTTGTGAAACTTTGGCCTTAATTCTCAGGAGCCTAGTCTCCACATGTGTCTTATCCCCAGAGAAACGAGTAAATTGTTTGTTTGAAAGAAGGGTAAGGTAGAGGGAAGTGCTACTTTATCGGCGAGAGTAAATAATTCTGTGGTAGGGTAGAGGTAAGCGCTGCCTACTGGAAAAACAGGATTCTTGTGTAAAAGGACAAAACTGTCACTTTGTTTAGCGAATCAGACTATGGAATTGTTTTAATTGTTGTAACTAACGAAGAAAACAGCGAAAAGAAAAATTGCCGATAAATTTTGTAAAGGAGGGGTAAAGAGTAGAAGTGACGTGGAAAAGTGCCGCGCTAGGATTGGATAGTGCGCTAGTCACGTGAACACAGAGTAGGAGTGACGTAGAAAGGTGCCGCGCTAGGATTGGTTGGTTCACGGACGGTGGGAATTGTTCTGATTGGTACGTTAGTGTGAGTCGCGCTGTAATTGGTCGAAGTTCCGTACACAGAACAGCGTTAGTGTAAAGAAAAAATAAATAAATAGAAAACATGCCATATTATGAGTATGAAAGGGAGAGAACGTCATGGACGACGAAATTGAAGAATTTCTTTAAGAAAGACAAAAAGGTTGTGACTAGAGAGGGACAAGTAATTCCTCCGCCGAAATCAGCAGCTTCACATATGATGCTGAAATATGGATATCATACGTGCATATGGTTGGAAAATTGGGCTAAATATACAAAGAATGATGGTGCTTTGGCTTTCCCTGAGAATGGATCATTTAGTGTAGCGGTTTTGCGAAACTTGCGAGAAAAAATGTGTAAGTTGGAACCTAGACCTAGACCAACACAGTTTGAGGCTTTGACAGAATGGGAAGATGAGATGTATGAACGAGAGAGATTCAGAGGAATGAGAGATCATGAGTTTATGCCTGGAAGATTGTGGGGAGTAAATCATGAGGACAGAATAAAACGATGGAGATGTGCTAACATGACAGGAGGTTTGTTCCCAGCTTTTACAGTTGAGGAAGGGACTAAGAAAAAACAGACTGAGAAAAAGAAACATATAGAGAGAGAAAAATATATGCATGAGAGCGAAACGGATGACGAATTGCTGGAGGATATTTTAAATAGAAATCCACCTCCGTATCAGCAGAGTTCTACAGTGGTGACACCAAATGCGCCACTAATAGAGACTATGCGAAATAAAAGTCCGGAAAAGAGAATTGAAGTAAATAGGTCACAAGAACAAATGAGAACTTCTCAAAATGAAGGAATAGAAAGCGACAATGCAAGCGAATTGGCAAGGACAACAAAAGAACTAACTGAGAAAATTAGAGAATTAACGAAAAATATGGAAGCAGTTACTGTGCCTGTAACAATAGGTCCAGTAATACCAGTTTTTGAGAATCAGAAAATTGATGAACGATCTTTGGTGATTCCCTTGAGTTCACAATTTCAGAGAGAAAAGGAAAGGATGGAATAAAGTGCAAGTACAAGTAATTTGGCTAGTACTTACAGACCAAGTCCACCTACAAATTTAACGGTGAATGAATGCAATGGTAGGAAAATGCATATGGTAACAGAATCTGCAACAGAAACGCCTGAAAAGAGTGGTAACTGGATAGAACTAAATAATACACCCATAGGTCCGACTCCTGATGAGTTGAATGAGTGGATGAAAGCTTTTAAGATAAAAGAAACAGAAGAAAAACCATTAGATGTGATCAGATTAAAAATAGATATGGAAAAATTAATTTTAGGAACGATTGGTACCGAAAAGATTAAAAATTATCAGGATGATGAAATAATGTTTCTGTGCAAAAGTATAACATGGAGGGCAAAGAATTTACATGACAAACTAGAAGAAGTGGCTAGTGAGATTGGAATAGATTTTGCAAAAGTGAAAACGTTGCAGAAACCATACAGAGTAGACTTTTGTGAAAAAGATATTGAAAATTTGAACACGGCAGGAAGGCTGACACAGATAAAGGAGTTAATTGTGTTGTTGAGAAAATGGGGTGATGTGGACAGATGGAAGGTTAGATGGACAAAGAAGAATGAGAAAAGTACAGACAAAGGTTCATTGGCTTTTATGATAACTGAAAAAGAATCTGTTGTCAAAGAATACCCCATGAGAGAAACTCCAGGTGGTAGTTACGTGCATGTTCCCTGGACTAGGCAGGACATACTGTCATTCACCAATGACTTTCCAAAGTTAAGAGAGAAACCAGTTGAGTGGTACCGACAAGTAGAGAGGTTTGTAAAAGTCTCAAAAGTGTTGTGGATAGATTTAGATGGATTGTTTGACATAGTGGTACCAACAGATTTATGGTCCGAATGTAAGATTACAGTTGACTGGCCAACTACAGAATATCCAAGAGATCCTAAGACAGGAGCTCCAAGTCCTGATGTAATGAAGAAGTACGATAAGGTGATTACCTTTTTGAAGAATAAGATTCCTCCTAAAGAGACAGATTGGGTTAAAATTGATAGAACTACACAGGAAAGTAAGGAGTCTGTACATGCATATTATGAGCGACTGTTATTGGTTTTCAAGCAGTATAGTGGTTATGAGGAGTTGAGTGAAAAGGACATGAGTCATTTTGTATACCGATTTGTGTTCGGCCTGAAACCAGAAATAAGTGATATGATTAAGCAACACATGATAAACTGGCAGAATGGAAGTGTAGATAAGGTACTGAGATATGCTAAGTATTGTAGTGATGAAATAGAGAGTAAACAGCGTAAGTTGAAAGAAAAGGCAATGTGGGCACAAGTGAAGGTGGCAGAAAAACAAGAAGCTCAATTGGACAATAATAATGGAAACGAATCAGGACAGAATAAAATGCGACCAAACATAGGTAAAGGAAAGGGTCAAGTGAGTCTAGAAGAGGCAAAGAAGAAATGGCCATGTCATAATTGCGGAAAATTAGGGCATTGGAGAAACGAGTGTAAGTTCCCACCTAAACCTAATCCGGAACATCAATCATTAACTCCACAGGTGCAGAATGAGGTAGTTGTTCAACAAAGTCAGGTGCCGCAACCACCACTTCCCAACACTGTTAACCAGCAAAGATACAGTACAGAAACAGGATTCTACGGAGGAGAGCAGGTAACACAGTTGCCGCGAGCAGCTAACATTTCTCAGTATTGGTTGCGTCAGAGTGAGGATGACCCGGATGAAAGATTCTGACGGTGCGCAGGAGAGGGGAAAGAGTGCGTGCTTGGCGCAACTCTAGAGGTAGATCAGTCTGGTCCCTTTGTGGATGGAGAAGTGAATGGTGCAAATGTAACATTCCTTGTCGATACTGGAGCTACCCGTTCTACTGTTAGATCAGTGGAAATTCCAAACCTTCCTCTCTCAGGTGAATACATCCAAGTGGTAGGAGTAGCCAATCAGCAGATTAAAACCCCACTTACTGAATTGGTGGAAGTAAAAATTGGTTCTTTTAGCAAAATGCATAAATTTGTGGTGTGCGATTGTAGTCCTGTAAATCTTTTAGGTCGTGACCTTTTGTGCAAGATGAATTGCACAATTTATTGTACGCCAGATGGAATAGGTTTTCAGACTTCAGATGAAGATGTTCTGTACAAAGTAACTTTGATGAATCAGGAACCTGAAACGAATGGTTTGTTTCCTGCATTTGATGCAGAAAAACTTCCAGAAGAACTAAAAGGTGCAGTAAAAGAAAGTGTGTGGGATTTTTCAGGAGAAGATATTGGGTTAATGAGAGAAGTTGATCCCGTAAAAGTGACAGTGAAAGAAGGGATAACTTATCCGAACACGCCACAGTACAAATTAACTCCAGAAATAATTGAAGGAATAACTCCTGTGATAAATAAGATGATTGAACAGGGAATTCTAAAAGAAATCATGAGCAGTCCATGTAATTCACCTATTATGGGACTGAAAAAGCCAAATGGAACATATAGAATAGTATAGGATTTGAGAAGAATCAACAAAATAGTTGTACCATGTTGTCCAATAGTGCCAAACCCTGCAGTAATTCTATATCAAATTCCACATGAAGCTGAGTGGTACACTGTGATAGATTTGTGTCACGCATTTTTCTCTATTCCTTTACATCCAGATAGCCAGCCATTATTTGCATTCCGGTTCGGAGAGCGTATTTTGGCATGGTGCCGAATTCCTCAGGGGTATACAGAAAGCCCCTCAATTTTTAATCAGATTCTAAAGAAATCTCTGGAAGATTTAAAAATGCCAGAAAAATCAGTGATGGTGCAGTATATTGATGACCTACTGGTGGCATCAAAAACCAAAGAAGCGTGTGTAAGTGACACAATTGCTTTACTGAACCATTTAGAGAAAAGAGGACATAAAGTGTCTCCTTCAAAATTACAGTTTTGTCAGAAAGAAGTCCAGTATTTAGGGCATAAAATTGAGAAAGGAGTACGAAAAATAGCGACAGAAAGAGTAAGAATGATTCAAGGAATGAGAGCACCAATGACTCAGAGAGAGGTAAGAATGTTTTTGGGAATGGTTGGATATTGTCGACAGTGGATAAGTGGTTTCTCTTTGATTGCAAAACCCTTACAAAAATTGACAAAGAAAGATGTAAAAGACCCTTTTGAGTTAAACAAAGAAGAAATGAAATCTTTCAAAGAATTGAAAAAGAAACTGTGCGAGGCCCCTGCTTTAGGCATGCCTGATTATGAGAAGGATTTTGAGTTGTACTGCAGTGAAAGAGATGGATGTGCATTTTCAGTACTGGTACAAAAACACGGGACCATGAAAAGACCAATCGCTTATTTTTCAGCTGTTTTAGATCCTATAGCAAAAGCATTGCCTGGATGTTTGAAAGCAGTTGCTGCTACTTGTGTAAGTCTGGAACAAAGTGAAGGTATAGTGATGGGGTATCCACTGAGAGTATATGTTCCCCATTCAGTAGAAATTCTTTTGACAAGAACAAAAACACAGTACATGACACATAGTCGGCTGACTAAGTACGAAAAAGTCATCTTGAGCGCTGAAAATGTGACCATAGATAGATGCATGAATGTAAATCCTTCTACATCATTACCAGATGAAGAAAGCATAATTGAACAAGACGAAGTAGATCATGATTGTCTGAACGTGCTGGAATATTGCACAAAACCAAGAGCTGACATAAAAGATGAACCGTTAAAGGAATCTGATTATGTCATGTTTGTGGATGGTTCATGCTTGCGTACAAAAGAAGGAGTGTTAAGCGCAGCTTACGCAGTATGCACAGTGGCAACTGTGATGGAAGCGTCTTGTCTGAAAGGAGTTAGGTCTGCCCAAGTTGCGGAACTAATTGCTTTGATTCAAGCATGTAAATTGGGGAAAAATGTACGAATCACGATTGTGACCGATAGCCAATATGGTTTCGGCATCGTACATGATTTCGGTCAGATTTGGTCACAAAGAGGATTTTTGACATCTGCAGGAACACCTATCAGAAATGGAGATTATGTTAAAAAACTGCTTGAGGCGATACAGTTGCCTAAACAAATAGCTGTAGTGAAGTGCAAGGCGCATAAGAAAAATGAAGATTACATAGCGGTCGGCAATAATTATGCTGATGAGATCGCTAGATATTGTGCGGAAAACATGGCGTCCCTGAACAAAAATAGAGAAAGGGAGCATGTCTCTTGTCCTTTGCTTTTCACTAATACTGTCGAAACATGGGATGAAGTAAGGCAGTTACAAGAAACAGCAAGAGATGAGGAAAAAGATTACTGGATAAAAGCAGGATGTAGAAGACAGGAAAATAATGGTGTGTGGGTATACAGAGATGAAAGACCAGTTATGCCTGATAGCATGATTGCAGACATGGCACGGATGTACCATGGACAAGCTCATATTGGGAGAGATGCAATGATCAGACTTTTTAGACAAACCTGGTATAACCCAAAATTCAGAGCCATTGCTGAAAGTCTTTGTCAAAGATGTCTTATTTGTCAACAGTTTAACCCAGGAAGAAAAACAGTAGTGAGTCTAGGAACAATAGGACGAGAAGGAGGTCCATTCACTAGAATGCAGTTAGACTTTATCGAGATGCCCCCTAGTAACAGACTAAGATATGTTCTAGTGGTCGTCTGTTTGTTCTCTCGTTGGGTGGAGGCATACCCCACAAGAAGGAATGATGGAACAACAGTGGCAAAACTTATGCTGCGAGAGTTCATTCCAAGGTATGGTTTTCCAGTCACGGTTGAGACAGATAGAGGAACACATTTTCAAAATGAGTTGATCCAATTGATTTGTGAAGCATTGAGTATTAAACAAAAACTACATTGTGCTTACAGACCAGAGGCTTCTGGGGTAGTAGAGCAGATTAATGGAACAATTAAAAACAGATTGGGAAAAATGTGTCAAGCTACAGGACTCAAATGGCCGGATGCACTGCCTCTTGTTCTGATGACCATCAGAAGCATCCCTGAAAAGAAAACTGGACTCAGTCCTCATGAGATGATCATGGGACGAGCAATGAGACAAGCACACGTACCTGTCAACAAGTTATTAACTATAACTGATGATCTAGTACTGGATTATTGCAAGGGACTGGCTGATGTGGTGCGTTCTGTGTTTCATCAGGTTGGACCGGATGCGACCACTCTTGAAAGAAAACCAGCCCACGACTTGAATCCAGGAGACTGGGTCCGTATAAAAGTCCACAGGAGAAGAAACTGTCTAGTTCCTCGTTGGGACGAACCACGACAGGTAATCCTGGTGACAACGACTGCCGTCAAGTGTGCAGGAGTGAAAAACTGGGTTCATGCCAGCCACACAATCAGAGTTCCAGAACCTACAGATCGACATGTGAGTCGGCGTCTGGAAGTGTGGGATAAAAGTTTAACGGCTGGGACAACAAAGATAAAAGAAAGGGTGCCAGAACTTGAAGATCGACCCGAAAGTCGACATCTGGAAACCCCAACTGCGAGTACCTCTAGAGAAGAAGAAGAAGAAGAAGAAGAAGAAAGAAATTCAGAAATTCCAGAACTTGAAGATCGACCTGTAAGTCGACATCTGGAAATATCTGACACAACTTCAGACTCTGATGATTCAGTTGAAAACCGTGAAGAATTCCTAAGGAAAACTTGGGGTTATAAACCAATTAGAGAAGAAAGTGAGCAAGAAATTGAGTTAGATGAACAACCAAGTACAAGTTATGGTGGAAATCCTTCAGAAACAATTTTAATAGATGAAGTAGGGAAAGAAGTACACAAAAAGTTAGAAAATCGAGAAGAACCCCGAGGAGCAATAGGGACAGATAGAGAAATAGAAGAACAGGGAAATTTAGAAGCAGAAAAGGAGAAAAACACCAAATCGGAAGAACCCCGAGGAGGGACAGTAAAAAGGGAAAACAAAAAGGAGAAGACAGATCCACCAGTAGGAGATGACGAGATTATAAGTTTCAAAATAAGAGACAATAGTGAAACAGTTGAAACAGAAACAGAAGAAAGTGGAGGAGAGGAAAAAGCAAAAACTGAATCAAGAAAAATAAATTGGAAATCAGAAAGAGAAGAAAGAGAAGGTGAAGCCAAAAGGCCAAGAAAAGGAGATAATTGGCCCAACAGCTATGTAAGAAAATTGAGATATAGAATAATAAGAGCGGGAGACGAAGGTGCTGAACAAGTAAATGAAGTAACAAGTCAAAAGGGACAAGAAAAACCAAGTGGAAAAAGATTACAAAAGTCCAAAAGGACAAAGAAAGTGAATGCAAAGTATAAGTCACCTGAGTGGCTGTATATTGCACTAACAGATTACAAAGAAGAAGAAGAAAACACTCACGAGAACCAGAGACTGAGAAGTCGAATGGGAAAAGGTGAGATGCAACAAACTTGAAGTGAAGACTTATAGTGCTTCTGCCGGACATGACAATTTACTGGATGTGACAAATCACCGGATGTGACAACGAAAGAATTCTGGAGAGAATTAAAGAAAGTACCAAGCAAAGACTTTTTGAGAGCAGAGTGGCATCTAAGTCATTTCTGAGGTGTAGTGACACAATTTTCTGAAACTTAACAAATAGAAAAAGAAAAATGGAAAATAATAGGGATAGAAGAGACAAATGTGAATTTATAAAGAGATGGTGCAAAATGTGCTGTTTTTGTACAGGGTTATTGATGACCATATGGATAGTTTTAGCAATCACAATTCCTATTAGTGTAGCTGTGATAGAAGCAAAAAATGATACTAAACCAGAAAAAGAAACTAATATTAAAGAACCAGTTATTTTAAGAAGTAGTGCAGAGTTGCATAAGGATAAGTCAGTAACAGATTTTTCAAAGAATGTTTTTACAAAATTGTTGTATGAATACGTAGAGACAATGGATGTGAGAGATTGTTATGTTTGTATGCAGTTACCTGCATCAGTATCAGAAGGTGTGACTTATCATCACCTACCTCTGACTTATGGAATAACATGTAGTGTAATAGCAAGTTTATTTTATAAAACAGGTAGATTAGAATCTTATTA
This sequence comes from Calotriton arnoldi, assembly GCA_963921515.1. Taxonomy (NCBI): domain Eukaryota; kingdom Metazoa; phylum Chordata; class Amphibia; order Caudata; family Salamandridae; genus Calotriton; species Calotriton arnoldi. Next base: position 33,143 of record CAWUFW010023824.1, on the reverse strand, counting down.
TACTGATATAGATAAGATTTTTGCAAACATTCCAGTAGTACCCGAACTTAACAAAGTAAAACCAGCAAAAGTTTTAGGAGAATTCTTTTTAGAACATAGAAAATTAACATTAGAAGAAATAGTTAGTAACAATCTTACCTGTGAGTTAAAGAAAGAAGAAAAAGTATTTTTAGAAATGGTTGAAGAAAGAAGAATGAAATTTCAAAAAGAAGCAATAAGAGAGGAAGGAAAACGCTTATGGACGTTTGAGGAAGGAAATCATGAAGGGAAAAAGATAAATGCAGCAATGACATTAGATTGGCCGCAAACAGGAAAGTTGTGTATTAGGAGAAATAAGACAGTCTATGACAATTACTTTGTAGGTTCCAGTATCTGCCATGACAATTATCAAATTCTGGGAGGTTGGGGATTCAAAGGTGGAAAAGATCCAATATTTCCAGGTATCTATTATATTTGTGGGAATAGAGCTTATTACAGGTTACCGGACCATTGGTATGGAACTTGCTATGTAGGCCTGGTCTTTCCAAAAATCTTTCACATGGACAGAGAAGAAAAGGGAACATACAAGATGATTAATAGAGTTACACGTAGAAAAAGGGAAAGTTTTTCAGAAATTGTAGGTGATATTTTTGGAGCATTGAATACCAGCAGTGGGAATATCTTTGAATGCATTTAAAATTCGGAAGTTATCCACAGTAGTAGATCGTTTGTCTACAGATACTGCGGGAGGGTTCTTAATGGTAAATACCGAAATGGTTGCCATGAGAGCTATGGTGATGCAAAATCGACTTGCCCTTGATATTCTTTTGGCAAAAGAGGGTGGAGTCTGTGGAATGTTGAAAGTCCAACATTGTTGTACTTACATTCCTGATAAAAGTGAAAATATACAGAAGTATATTACAAATATTACAAATTTGCACAAAGAACTAGTTCCACTGGAGGTTGAAAGTGTTTTGGGAAAACTTGGTAGAGGGTTTTCTTCAGTAGCAAATTGGTTAACTAGGATGAGTAGACTAGTGATAGGGAAAGTTATAATAGTAGCAACTATAGTAATACTGTTAGCCATGGTATTGAAAATAATAATAACATGTATAAGGAGAAAAGTAAGACAAAATAAGATAAAAAGGAATAACAGAATAATGAAAGAGAGAGAGAGAGAAATGGGTGAAATTGAATTGGAGAAAATGAAAGAAAGCATGTATAAAGAGACTAAAAGGCAAGATGAAGAAGAAACAGATGTGTAAATAACAGAAAGCAAAGGATGAAAGACATGCTGCTTGAAAAGAAGTATGACTTGGGTTTTATGTGGTGATTTAAAAATCACCAAAGGGGGAGTTGATGGAGCAGGGAAAATAAAAAATTTAACCCCTAACAAATTTTATAATTAATTAAATAAAATGTTCGTTTAAATGTATTAATCAACACTGTATGTATGGGAAGGGTAACCTGCCAAAATGTGTGCTAAATAATCTATTAATGGATGTCCGTGTGTCTAATTATAACGTAAAAATAAATGCGTACTAATTAAAAGTAAATGCATGTTTGTGCTTCATAGAAATAAAACGTGTCGTTGCAAAAACAATAGTGATGGTAAGTAAGGAACAGCTTAAATGTTGCTTTCTGCTAGGTAATAACTAATTGGGGTACGTAGACGACGGGAGGGAAACGAAAGGGCTATTTTTCTCTATTTTAATTATGTTTTGTTTGCCTCAAATTAGTGCTTCTAAAAGTATAACCGAGTGGCGATATAAAATGGCCGCCAGTGGGAAGATGTGCGCAGGCGCAAGGGGACACATGACACGGGATGAAATCGGAGAAAAAACCCAACCTCGTGAGGTTACTGAGACGCTAGGATGCAAGAAATGGTCAAGGCTGGTGTGACCTAATTGAACTGATAGTGTGCCATGATGATCAGCAGAAGGCCGTGGGAAACAAGTTTAAGAGAAAGGACAACGACTGCGGAGCTCTCAAATGTGTCGAAAGAAGTTACAAATGTACTGATCGAAACGGATGAAAATGTTTAAGCGTATGGGAAAGGAAATGATCCAAGGACCCTTGAATCCAAGAGAACTTGATTAAAAGAATGAATAAGATGACATGCATGGACCAATGAAAGAAAAGCGTGCTATTAATGTTGCAACAGTTAGTTAGCAAAGTTAGAATTAGGGTATAAGAGGGCCTACTCTTAGTGGGAGGGGGTCAGTCGCGGTTGCAGTCACAGTCAGGAGAGGAGTTGGAGAGTCGTGTTGGTGGCTTCCAGTGCTGGGTGGTCCTGATCGATCCCTTACTGAGCGGGAGATGCTGAAAGACTGTTAGATGAGACGGGTTGCAGGTAGCTGATGCTGACGAGCTGAAGTTGCTGTTGCTGTCTTAATTTTCCAGTTGAGTATGAGAATCAGGCTATTTCTAATTCTTAACTTAGGTTAGAAATCATTAGGCTAAATTAGGAAGCTAGGCAGGTAATTAGGGTTTTGGCTTCATGACAAAAATTTCCTTTCTGCAATAAATTGATTATGCTTAATAAATATTTGAATTTAAGAATGAATAATTGAATAAAGTATTAAATTTTCTTTCTCATGCTTTTAAAAATTATATAAAATTTAAGATTCTTTAAACCCAAAATGACTCAGTGGTTATTTTCCTAAATGATTGTGACATCAGTAATTGGTTATTGTGATTCAGCTGGTCTTAATCACTATGAACTAATTTCTTACCTGAATGATTCATCGACAAAACTATGAGCAGGAATATCTTAAGAAATAACTAAAAGAAAGTGACAAATTAAGGTAATAAGATATCCTGGCTCTTCCAGCGGTACATAAATGGTGTTCTCCATTTAGTTCTCATGCTTCTCCTAGGAGTACAGAATTTCATAAAGGTGTAAAGGAAATCCAGGAGTGTGCGTGTGTGTTAGGCGATGTTTATGGGCCCCATCGTCATGTGGATATGAGAAATATAGTTTGCCCCTGGATGACCTATAAGTAACCTGGGAGGAGAATAGTTTTTATTGTACGCGCTGCATCAAGATGATTGTGCAGTGGATTGTAATGCAGAGGTTGAGTAGTCGCAGTGCATATAGGTGGAGTTGAATTGGACCTGACGCATGATTTGTAGTCAATGAATAGACTGAGCTTCCAGTGCAAGGCAGATCGCTGCTCTTGGAAATGGGCGTTGATTTGTAGCTGAGTCAGTGGCTCACTGCTGTGATACTGCTGGGCAGTTGTGAAGTGTTTCCAAATGCAGAGAGGTTTGGGGCTGAGTAGTCGCATACTATTATAGGTTAGAAGTATAGCTAATCCAAGATTAGTTATTATAATCTATAAATAGTGGCTTGTATTAGCGTCTAGGATTTAGGCAGAATCAACTCACAATGGCCACTCTTCTTGGAGATAGAGTGCCTGATTTGGGTTGCTGAGTCAGTGACTCCGCTCTTTGTATGAGATTGTGCTATGAGATGATTCTGCAGTGGATTGTAATGCAGGGGGTTGAGTAGTCCCAGTCGCATATAGGTGGGAAGTTGAATTGGGCCTGGATCATAGTTTATAATCAATAAATAGATTGAGCTTCCAGTGTCAAGGCAGAGTCGCTGCTCTTGGAAATGGAGGCGCTGATTTGGGTAGCTGAGTCAGTGGCTCTACTCCTCGGCTGTGATGCTGCTGGAAGCGGGTTGTGAAGTGTTTCGAAATGCAGGGAGGTTTGGGGCTGAGTAGTTGCATACTATTATAGGTTAGAGGTATAGCGAATCCACAATCAGTTTTTATAATCTATAAATAGTGGCTTATATTAGCGTCTAGGATTTAGGCAGAATCAACTCACAATGGCTGCTCTTCTTGGAGATAGAGTGCCTGATTTGGGTTGCTGAGTCAGTGACTCCGCTCTTTGTATGAGATTGTGCTATGAGATGATTCTGCAGTGGATTGTAATGCAGGGGGTTGAGTAGTCCCAGTCGCATATAGGTGGGAAGTTGAATTGGGCCTGGATCATAGTTTATAATCAATAAATAGATTGAGCTTCCAGTGTCAAGGCAGAGTCGCTGCTCTTGGAAATGGAGGCGCTGATTTGGGTAGCTGAGTCAGTGGCTCTACTCCTCGGGTGTGATGCTGCTGGAAGCGGGTTGTGAAGTGTTTCGAAATGCAGGGAGGTTTGGGGCTGAGTAGTTGCATACTATTATAGGTTAGAGGTATAGCGAATCCACAATCAGTTTTTATAATCTATAAATAGTGGCTTATATTAGCGTCTAGGATTTAGGCAGAATCAACTCACAATGGCTGCTCTTCTTGGAGATAGAGTGCCTGATTTGGGTTGCTGAGTCAGTGACTCCGCTCTTTGTATGAGATTGTGCTATGAGATGATTCTGCAGTGGATTGTAATGCAGGGGGTTGAGTAGTCCCAGTCGCATATAGGTGGGAAGTTGAATTGGGCCTGGATCATAGTTTATAATCAATAAATAGATTGAGCTTCCAGTGTCAAGGCAGAGTCGCTGCTCTTGGAAATGGAGGCGCTGATTTGGGTAGCTGAGTCAGTGGCTCTACTCCTCGGGTGTGATGCTGCTGGAAGCGGGTTGTGAAGTGTTTCGAAATGCAGGGAGGTTTGGGGCTGAGTAGTCGCATACTTATATAGGTTAGAGGTATGGCGAATCCACAATCAGTTTTTATAATCTATAAGTAGTGGCTTGTATTAGCGTCTAGGATTTAGGCAGAATCAACTCACAATGGCCGCTCTTCTTGGAGATAGAGTGCCTGATTTGGGTTGCTGAGTCAGTGACTCCGCTCTTTGTATGAGATTGTGCTATGAGATGATTCTGCAGTGGATTGTAATGCAGGGGGTTGAGTAGTCCCAGTCGCATATAGGTGGGAAGTTGAATTGGGCCTGGATCATAGTTTATAATCAATAAATAGATTGAGCTTCCAGTGTCAAGGCAGAGTCGCTGCTCTTGGAAATGGAGGCGCTGATTTGGGTAGCTGAGTCAGTGGCTCTACTCCTCGGGTGTGATGCTGCTGGAAGCGGGTTGTGAAGTGTTTCGAAATGCAGGGAGGTTTGGGGCTGAGTAGTCGCATACTATTATAGGTTAGAGGTATAGCGAATCCACGATCAGTTTTTATAATCTATAAATAGTGGCTTGTATTAGCGTCTAGGATTTAGGCAGAATCAACTCACAATGGCCGCTCTTCTTGGAGATAGAGTGCCTGATTTGGGTTGCTGAGTCAGTGACTCCGCTCTTTGTATGAGATTGTGCTATGAGATGATTCTGCAGTGGATTGTAATGCAGGGGGTTGAGTAGTCCCAGTCGCATATAGGTGGGAAGTTGAATTGGGCCTGGATCATAGTTTATAATCAATAAATAGATTGAGCTTCCAGTGTCAAGGCAGAGTCGCTGCTCTTGGAAATGGAGGCGCTGATTTGGGTAGCTGAGTCAGTGGCTCTACTCCTCGGGTGTGATGCTGCTGGAAGCGGGTTGTGAAGTGTTTTGAAATGCAGGGAGGTTTGGGGCTGAGTAGTCGCATACTATTATAGGTTAGAGGTATAGTCAATCCACGATCAGTTTTTACAATCTATAAGTAGTGGCTTGTATTAGCGTCTAGGATTTAGGCAGAATCAACTCACAATGGCCACTCTTCTTGGAGATAGAGTGCCTGATTTGGGTTGCTGAGTCAGTGACTCCGCTCTTTGTATGAGATTGTGCTATGAGATGATTCTGCAGTAGATTGTAATGCAGGGGGTTGAGTAGTCCCAGTCGCATATAGGTGGGAAGTTGAATTTGGCCTGGATCATAGTTTATAATCAATAAATAGATTGAGCTTCCAGTGTCAAGGCAGAGTCGCTGCTCTTGGAAATGGAGGCGCTGATTTGGGTAGCTGAGTCCAGTGGCTCTACTCCTCGGGTGTGATGCTGCTGGAAGCGGGTTGTGAAGTGTTTCGAAATGCAGGGAGGTTTGGGGCTGAGTAGTTGCATACTATTATAGGTTAGAGGTATAGCGAATCCACGATCAGTTTTTATAATCTATAAATAGTGGCTTGTATTAGCGTCTAGGATTTAGGCAGAATCAACTCACAATGGCCGCTCTTCTTGGAGATAGAGTGCCTGATTTGGGTTGCTGAGTCAGTGACTCCGCTCTTTGTATGAGATTGTGCTATGAGATGATTCTGCAGTGGATTGTAATGCAGGGGGTTGAGTAGTCCCAGTCGCATATAGGTAGGAAGTTGAATTGGGCCTGGATCATAGTTTATAATCAATAAATAGATTGAGCTTCCAGTGTCAAGGCAGAGTCGCTGCTCTTGGAAATGGAGGCGCTGATTTGGGTAGCTGAGTCAGTGGCTCTACTCCTCGGGTGTGATCCTGCTGGAAGCGGGTTGTGAAGTGTTTCGAAATGCAGGGAGGTTTGGGGCTGAGTAGTTGCATACTATTATAGGTTAGAGGTATAGCGAATCCACAATCAGTTTTTATAATCTATAAATAGTGGCTTATATTAGCGTCTAGGATTTAGGCAGAATCAACTCACAATGGCCGCTCTTCTTGGAGATAGAGTGCCTGATTTGGGTTGCTGAGTCAGTGACTCCGCTCTTTGTATGAGATTGTGCTATGAGATGATTCTGCAGTAGATTGTAATGCAGGGGGTTGAGTAGTCCCAGTCGCATATAGGTGGGAAGTTGAATTGGGCCTGGATCATAGTTTATAATCAATAAATAGATTGAGCTTCCAGTGTCAAGGCAGAGTCGCTGCTCTTGGAAATGGAGGCGCTGATTTGGGTAGCTGAGTCAGTGGCTCTACTCCTCGGGTGTGATGCTGCTGGAAGCGGGTTGTGAAGTGTTTCGAAATGCAGGGAGGTTTGGGGCTGAGTAGTCGCATACTATTATAGGTTAGAGGTATAGCGAATCCAGGATCAGTTTTTATAATCTATAAGTAGTGGCTTGTATTAGCGTCTAGGATTTAGGCAGAATCAACTCACAATGGCCGCTCTTCTTGGAGATTGAGTGCCTGATTTGGGTTGCTGAGTCAGCGACTCCGCTCTTTGTATGAGATTGTGCTATGAGATGATTCTGCAGTGGATTGTAATGCAGGGGGTTGAGTAGTCCCAGTCGCATATAGGTGGGAAGTTGAATTGGGCCTGGATCATAGTTTATAATCAATAAATAGATTGAGCTTCCAGTGTCAAGGCAGAGTCGCTGCTCTTGGAAATGGAGGCGCTGATTTGGGTAGCTGAGTCAGTGGCTCTACTCCTCGGGTGTGATGCTGCTGGAAGCGGGTTGTGAAGTGTTTCGAAATGCAGGGAGGTTTGGGGCTGAGTAGTCGCATACTATTATAGGTTAGAGGTATAGCGAATCCACGATCAGTTTTTATAATCTATAAATAGTGGCTTGTATTAGCGTCTAGGATTTAGGCAGAATCAACTCACAATGGCCGCTCTTCTTGGAGATTGAGTGCCTGATTTGGGTTGCTGAGTCAGTGACTCCGCTCTTTGTATGAGATTGTGCTATGAGATGATTCTGCAGTGGATTGTAATGCAGGGGGTTGAGTAGTCCCAGTCGCATATAGGTGGGAAGTTGAATTGGGCCTGGATCATAGTTTATAATCAATAAATAGATTGAGCTTCCAGTGTCAAGGCAGAGTCGCTGCTCTTGGAAATGGAGGCGCTGATTTGGGTAGCTGAGTCAGTGGCTCTACTCCTCGGGTGTGATGCTGCTGGAAGCGGGTTGTGAAGTGTTTCGAAATGCAGGGAGGTTTGGGGCTGAGTAGTCGCATACTATTATAGGTTAGAGGTATAGCGAATCCACGATCAGTTTTTATAATCTATAAATAGTGGCTTGTATTAGCGTCTAGGATTTAGGCAGAATCAACTCACAATGGCCGCTCTTCTTGGAGATAGAGTGCCTGATTTGGGTTGCTGAGTCAGTGACTCCGCTCTTTGTATGAGATTGTGCTATGAGATGATTCTGCAGTGGATTGTAATGCAGGGGGTTGAGTAGTCCCAGTCGCATATAGGTGGGAAGTTGAATTGGGCCTGGATCATAGTTTATAATCAATAAATAGATTGAGCTTCCAGTGTCAAGGCAGAGTCGCTGCTCTTGGAAATGGAGGCGCTGATTTGGGTAGCTGAGTCAGTGGCTCTACTCCTCGGGTGTGATGCTGCTGGAAGCGGGTTGTGAAGTGTTTCGAAATGCAGGGAGGTTTGGGGCTGAGTAGTCGCATACTATTATAGGTTAGAGGTATAGCGAATCCACGATCAGTTTTTATAATCTATAAATAGTGGCTTGTATTAGCGTCTAGGATTTAGGCAGAATCAACTCACAATGGCCGCTCTTCTTGGAGATTGAGTGCCTGATTTGGGTTGCTGAGTCAGTGACTCCGCTCTTTGTATGAGATTGTGCTATGAGATGATTCTGCAGTGGATTGTAATGCAGGGGGTTGAGTAGTCCCAGTCGCATATAGGTGGGAAGTTGAATTGGGCCTGGATCATAGTTTATAATCAATAAATAGATTGAGCTTCCAGTGTCAAGGCAGAGTCGCTGCTCTTGGAAATGGAGGCGCTGATTTGGGTAGCTGAGTCAGTGGCTCTACTCCTCGGGTGTGATGCTGCTGGAAGCGGGTTGTGAAGTGTTTCGAAATGCAGGGAGGTTTGGGGCTGAGTAGTCGCATACTATTATAGGTTAGAGGTATAGCGAATCCACGATCAGTTTTTATAATCTATAAGTAGTGGCTTGTATTAGCGTCTAGGATTTAGGCAGAATCAACTCACAATGGCCGCTCTTCTTGGAGATTGAGTGCCTGATTTGGGTTGCTGAGTCAGTGACTCCGCTCTTTGTATGAGATTGTGCTATGAGATGATTCTGCAGTGGATTGTAATGCAGGGGGTTGAGTAGTCCCAGTCGCATATAGGTGGGAAGTTGAATTGGGCCTGGATCATAGTTTATAATCAATAAATAGATTGAGCTTCCAGTGTCAAGGCAGAGTCGCTGCTCTTGGAAATGGAGGCGCTGATTTGGGTAGCTGAGTCAGTGGCTCTACTCCTCGGGTGTGATGCTGCTGGAAGCGGGTTGTGAAGTGTTTCGAAATGCAGGGAGGTTTGGGGCTGAGTAGTTGCATACTATTATAGGTTAGAGGTATAGCGAATCCACGATCAGTTTTTATAATCTATAAGTAGTGGCTTGTATTAGCGTCTAGGATTTAGGCAGAATCAACTCACAATGGCCGCTCTTCTTGGAGATTGAGTGCCTGATTTGGGTTGCTGAGTCAGTGACTCCGCTCTTTGTATGAGATTGTGCTATGAGATGATTCTGCAGTGGATTGTAATGCAGGGGGTTGAGTAGTCCCAGTCGCATATAGGTGGGAAGTTGAATTGGGCCTGGATCATAGTTTATAATCAATAAATAGATTGAGCTTCCAGTGTCAAGGCAGAGTCGCTGCTCTTGGAAATGGAGGCGCTGATTTGGGTAGCTGAGTCAGTGGCTCTACTCCTCGGGTGTGATGCTGCTGGAAGCGGGTTGTGAAGTGTTTCGAAATGCAGGGAGGTTTGGGGCTGAGTAGTTGCATACTATTATAGGTTAGAGGTATAGCGAATCCACGATCAGTTTTTATAATCTATAAATAGTGGCTTGTATTAGCGTCTAGGATTTAGGCAGAATCAACTCACAATGGCCGCTCTTCTTGGAGATAGAGTGCCTGATTTGGGTTGCTGAGTCAGTGACTCCGCTCTTTGTATGAGATTGTGCTATGAGATGATTCTGCAGTGGATTGTAATGCAGGGGGTTGAGTAGTCCCAGTCGCATATAGGTGGGAAGTTGAATTGGGCCTGGATCATAGTTTATAATCAATAAATAGATTGAGCTTCCAGTGTCAAGGCAGAGTCGCTGCTCTTGGAAATGGAGGCGCTGATTTGGGTAGCTGAGTCAGTGGCTCTACTCCTCGGGTGTGATGCTGCTGGAAGCGGGTTGTGAAGTGTTTCGAAATGCAGGGAGGTTTGGGGCTGAGTAGTCGCATACTATTATAGGTTAGAGGTATAGCGAATCCACGATCAGTTTTTATAATCTATAAGTAGTGGCTTGTATTAGCGTCTAGGATTTAGGCAGAATCAACTCACAATGGCCGCTCTTCTTGGAGATTGAGTGCCTGATTTGGGTTGCTGAGTCAGTGACTCCGCTCTTTGTATGAGATTGTGCTATGAGATGATTCTGCAGTGGATTGTAATGCAGGGGGTTGAGTAGTCCCAGTCGCATATAGGTGGGAAGTTGAATTGGGCCTGGATCATAGTTTATAATCAATAAATAGATTGAGCTTCCAGTGTCAAGGCAGAGTCGCTGCTCTTGGAAATGGAGGCGCTGATTTGGGTAGCTGAGTCAGTGGCTCTACTCCTCGGGTGTGATGCTGCTGGAAGCGGGTTGTGAAGTGTTTCGAAATGCAGGGAGGTTTGGGGCTGAGTAGTTGCATACTATTATAGGTTAGAGGTATAGCGAATCCACGATCAGTTTTTATAATCTATAAATAGTGGCTTGTATTAGCGTCTAGGATTTAGGCAGAATCAACTCACAATGGCCGCTCTTCTTGGAGATTGAGTGCCTGATTTGGGTTGCTGAGTCAGTGACTCCGCTCTTTGTATGAGATTGTGCTATGAGATGATTCTGCAGTGGATTGTAATGCAGGGGGTTGAGTAGTCCCAGTCGCATATAGGTGGGAAGTTGAATTGGGCCTGGATCATAGTTTATAATCAATAAATAGATTGAGCTTCCAGTGTCAAGGCAGAGTCGCTGCTCTTGGAAATGGAGGCGCTGATTTGGGTAGCTGAGTCAGTGGCTCTACTCCTCGGGTGTGATGCTGCTGGAAGCGGGTTGTGAAGTGTTTTGAAATGCAGGGAGGTTTGGGGCTGAGTAGTCGCATACTATTATAGGTTAGAGGTATGGCGAATCCACGATCAGTTTTTACAATCTATAAGTAGTGGCTTGTATTAGCGTCTAGGATTTAGGCAGAATCAACTCACAATGGCCGCTCTTCTTGGAGATAGAGTGCCTGATTTGGGTTGCTGAGTCAGTGACTCCGCTCTTTGTATGAGATTGTGCTATGAGATGATTCTGCAGTGGATTGTAATGCAGGGGGTTGAGTAGTCCCAGTCGCATATAGGTGGGAAGTTGAATTGGGCCTGGATCATAGTTTATAATCAATAAATAGATTGAGCTTCCAGTGTCAAGGCAGAGTCGCTGCTCTTGGAAATGGAGGCGCTGATTTGGGTAGCTGAGTCAGTGGCTCTACTCCTCGGGTGTGATGCTGCTGGAAGCGGGTTGTGAAGTGTTTCGAAATGCAGGGAGGTTTGGGGCTGAGTAGTTGCATACTATTATAGGTTAGAGGTATAGCGAATCCACAATCAGTTTTTATAATCTATAAATAGTGGCTTGTATTAGCGTCTAGGATTTAGGCAGAATCAACTCACAATGGCCGCTCTTCTTGGAGATTGAGTGCCTGATTTGGGTTGCTGAGTCAGTGACTCCGCTCTTTGTATGAGATTGTGCTATGAGATGATTCTGCAGTGGATTGTAATGCAGGGGGTTGAGTAGTCCCAGTCGCATATAGGTGGGAAGTTGAATTGGGCCTGGATCATAGTTTATAATCAATAAATAGATTGAGCTTCCAGTGTCAAGGCAGAGTCGCTGCTCTTGGAAATGGAGGCGCTGATTTGGGTAGCTGAGTCAGTGGCTCTACTCCTCGGGTGTGATGCTGCTGGAAGCGGGTTGTGAAGTGTTTCGAAATGCAGGGAGGTTTGGGGCTGAGTAGTTGCATACTATTATAGGTTAGAGGTATAGCGAATCCACGATCAGTTTTTATAATCTATAAATAGTGGCTTGTATTAGCGTCTAGGATTTAGGCAGAATCAACTCACAATGGCCGCTCTTCTTGGAGATTGAGTGCCTGATTTGGGTTGCTGAGTCAGTGACTCCGCTCTTTGTATGAGATTGTGCTATGAGATGATTCTGCAGTGGATTGTAATGCAGGGGGTTGAGTAGTCCCAGTCGCATATAGGTGGGAAGTTGAATTGGGCCTGGATCATAGTTTATAATCAATAAATAGATTGAGCTTCCAGTGTCAAGGCAGAGTCGCTGCTCTTGGAAATGGAGGCGCTGATTTGGGTAGCTGAGTCAGTGGCTCTACTCCTCGGGTGTGATGCTGCTGGAAGCGGGTTGTGAAGTGTTTCGAAATGCAGGGAGGTTTGGGGCTGAGTAGTTGCATACTATTATAGGTTAGAGGTATAGCGAATCCACGAATCAGTTTTTATAATCTATAAGTAGTGGCTTGTATTAGCGTCTAGGATTTAGGCAGAATCAACTCACAATGGCCGCTCTTCTTGGAGATAGAGTGCCTGATTTGGGTTGCTGAGTCAGTGACTCCGCTCTTTGTATGAGATTGTGCTATGAGATGATTCTGCAGTGGATTGTAATGCAGGGGGTTGAGTAGTCCCAGTCGCATATAGGTGGGAAGTTGAATTGGGCCTGGATCATAGTTTATAATCAATAAATAGATTGAGCTTCCAGTGTCAAGGCAGAGTCGCTGCTCTTGGAAATGGAGGCGCTGATTTGGGTAGCTGAGTCAGTGGCTCTACTCCTCGGGTGTGATGCTGCTGGAAGCGGGTTGTGAAGTGTTTCGAAATGCAGGGAGGTTTGGGGCTGAGTAGTTGCATACTATTATAGGTTAGAGGTATAGCTAATCCACGATCAGTTTTTATAATCTATAAATAGTGGCTTGTATTAGCGTCTAGGATTTAGGCAGAATCAACTCACAATGGCCACTCTTCTTGGAGATAGAGTGCCTGATTTGGGTTGCTGAGTCAGTGATTCCGCTCTTTGTATGAGATTGTGCTATGAGATGATTCTGCAGTGGATTGTAATGCAGGGGGTTGAGTAGTCCCAGTCGCATATAGGTGGGAAGTTGAATTGGGCCTGGATCATAGTTTATAATCAATAAATAGATTGAGCTTCCAGTGTCAAGGCAGAGTCGCTGCTCTTGGAAATGGAGGCGCTGATTTGGGTAGCTGAGTCAGTGGCTCTACTCCTCGGGTGTGATGCTGCTGGAAGCGGGTTGTGAAGTGTTTCGAAATGCAGGGAGGTTTGGGGCTGAGTAGTCGCATACTATTATAGGTTAGAGGTATAGCGAATCCACGATCAGTTTTTATAATCTATAAGTAGTGGCTTGTATTAGCGTCTAGGATTTAGGCAGAATCAACTCACAATGGCCGCTCTTCTTGGAGATTGAGTGCCTGATTTGGGTTGCTGAGTCAGCGACTCCGCTCTTTGTATGAGATTGTGCTATGAGATGATTCTGCAGTGGATTGTAATGCAGGGGGTTGAGTAGTCCCAGTCGCATATAGGTGGGAAGTTGAATTGGGCCTGGATCATAGTTTATAATCAATAAATAGATTGAGCTTCCAGTGTCAAGGCAGAGTCGCTGCTCTTGGAAATGGAGGCGCTGATTTGGGTAGCTGAGTCAGTGGCTCTACTCCTCGGGTGTGATGCTGCTGGAAGCGGGTTGTGAAGTGTTTCGAAATGCAGGGAGGTTTGGGGCTGAGTAGTTGCATACTATTATAGGTTAGAGGTATAGCGAATCCACGATCAGTTTTTATAATCTATAAATAGTGGCTTGTATTAGCGTCTAGGATTTAGGCAGAATCAACTCACAATGGCCGCTCTTCTTGGAGATTGAGTGCCTGATTTGGGTTGCTGAGTCAGTGACTCCGCTCTTTGTATGAGATTGTGCTATGAGATGATTCTGCAGTGGATTGTAATGCAGGGGGTTGAGTAGTCCCAGTCGCATATAGGTGGGAAGTTTAATTGGGCCTGGATCATAGTTTATAATCAATAAATAGATTGAGCTTCCAGTGTCAAGGCAGAGTCGCTGCTCTTGGAAATGGAGGCGCTGATTTGGGTAGCTGAGTCAGTGGCTCTACTCCTCGGGTGTGATGCTGCTGGAAGCGGGTTGTGAAGTGTTTCGAAATGCAGGGAGGTTTGGGGCTGAGTAGTCGCATACTATTATAGGTTAGAGGTATGGCGAATCCACGATCAGTTTTTATAATCTATAAATAGTGGCTTGTATTAGCGTGTAGCATTTAGGCAGAATCAACTCACAATGGCCGCTCTTCTTGGAGATAGAGTGCCTGATTTGGGTTGCTGAGTCAGTGACTCCGCTCTTTGTATGAGATTGTGCTATGAGATGATTCTGCAGTGGATTGTAATGCAGGGGGTTGAGTAGTCCCAGTCGCATATAGGTGGGAAGTTGAATTGGGCCTGGATCATAGTTTATAATCAATAAATAGATTGAGCTTCCAGTGTCAAGGCAGAGTCGCTGCTCTTGGAAATGGAGGCGCTGATTTGGGTAGCTGAGTCAGTGGCTCTACTCCTCGGGTGTGATGCTGCTGGAAGCGGGTTGTGAAGTGTTTCGAAATGCAGGGAGGTTTGGGGCTGAGAAGTTGCATACTATTATAGGTTAGAGGTATAGCGAATCCACAATCAGTTTTTATAATCTATAAATAGTGGCTTGTAATAGCGTCTAGGATTTAGGCAGAATCAACTCACAATGGCCGCTCTTCTTGGAGATTGAGTGCCTGATATGGGTTGCTGAGTCAGCGACTCCACTCTTTGTATGAGATTGTGCTATGAGATGATTCTGCAGTGGATTGTAATGCAGGGGGTTGAGTAGTCCCAGTCGCATATAGGTGGGAAGTTGAATTGGGCCTGGATCATAGTTTATAATCAATAAATAGATTGAGCTTCCAGTGTCAAGGCAGAGTCGCTGCTCTTGGAAATGGAGGCGCTGATTTGGGTAGCTGAGTCAGTGGCTCTACTCCTCGGGTGTGATGCTGCTGGAAGCGGGTTGTGAAGTGTTTCGAAATGCAGGGAGGTTTGGGGCTGAGTAGTCGCATACTATTATAGGTTAGAGGTATAGCGAATCCACGATCAGTTTTTATAATCTATAAGTAGTGGCTTGTATTAGCGTCTAGGATTTAGGCAGAATCAACTCACAATGGCCGCTCTTCTTGGAGATTGAGTGCCTGATTTGGGTTGCTGAGTCAGTGACTCCGCTCTTTGTATGAGATTGTGCTATGAGATGATTCTGCAGTGGATTGTAATGCAGGGGGTTGAGTAGTCCCAGTCGCATATAGGTGGGAAGTTGAATTGGGCCTGGATCATAGTTTATAATCAATAAATAGATTGAGCTTCCAGTGTCAAGGCAGAGTCGCTGCTCTTGGAAATGGAGGCGCTGATTTGGGTAGCTGAGTCAGTGGCTCTACTCCTCGGGTGTGATGCTGCTGGAAGCGGGTTGTGAAGTGTTTCGAAATGCAGGGAGGTTTGGGGCTGAGTAGTCTCATACTATTATAGGTTAGAAGTATAGCGAATCCAGGATCAGTTTTTATAATCTATAAGTAGTGGCTTGTATTAGCGTCTAGGATTTAGGCAGAATCAACTCACAATGGCCGCTCTTCTTGGAGATTGAGTGCCTGATTTGGGTTGCTGAGTCAGTGACTCCGCTCTTTGTATGAGATTGTGCTATGAGATGATTCTGCAGTGGATTGTAATGCAGGGGTTGAGTAGTCCCAGTCGCATATAGGTGGGAAGTTGAATTGGGCCTGGATCATAGTTTATAATCAATAAATAGATTGAGCTTCCAGTGTCAAGGCAGAGTCGCTGCTCTTGGAAATGGAGGCGCTGATTTGGGTAGCTGAGTCAGTGGCTCTACTCCTCGGCTGTGATGCTGCTGGAAGCGGGTTGTGAAGTGTTTAGAAATGCAGGGAGGTTTGGGTCTAAGTAGTTGCATACTATTATAGGTTAGAGGTATAGCGAATCCACGATCAATTTTTATAATCTATAAATAGTAGCTTATATTAGCGTCTAGGATTTAGGCAGAATCAACTCACAATGGCCACTCTTCTTGGAGATAGAGTGCCTGATTTGGGTTGCTGAGTCAGTGACTCCGCTCTTTGTATGAGATTGTGCTATGAGATGATTCTGCAGTGGATTGTAATGCAGGGGTTGAGTAGTCCCAGTCGCATATAGGTGGGAAGTTGAATTGGGCCTGGATCATAGTTTATAATCAATAAATAGATTGAGCTTCCAGTGTCAAGGCAGAGTCGCTGCTCTTGGAAATGGAGGCGCTGATTTGGGTAGCTGAGTCAGTGGCTCTACTCCTCGGGTGTGATGCTGCTGGAAGCGGGTTGTGAAGTGTTTCGAAATGCAGGGAGGTTTGGGGCTGAGTAGTCGCATACTATTATAGGTTAGAGGTATAGCGAATCCAGGATCAGTTTTTATAATCTATAAGTAGTGGCTTGTATTAGCGTCTAGGATTTAGGCAGAATCAACTCACAATGGCCGCTCTTCTTGGAGATTGAGTGCCTGATTTGGGTTGCTGAGTCAGCGACTCCGCTCTTTGTATGAGATTGTGCTATGAGATGATTCTGCAGTGGATTGTAATGCAGGGGGTTGAGTAGTCCCAGTCGCATATAGGTGGGAAGTTGAATTGGGCCTGGATCATAGTTTATAATCAATAAATAGATTGAGCTTCCAGTGTCAAGGCAGAGTCGCTGCTCTTGGAAATGGAGGCGCTGATTTGGGTAGCTGAGTCAGTGGCTCTACTCCTCGGGTGTGATGCTGCTGGAAGCGGGTTGTGAAGTGTTTCGAAATGCAGGGAGGTTTGGGGCTGAGTAGTCGCATACTATTATAGGTTAGAGGTATAGCGAATCCACGATCAGTTTTTATAATCTATAAATAGTGGCTTGTATTAGCGTCTAGGATTTAGGCAGAATCAACTCACAATGGCCGCTCTTCTTGGAGATTGAGTGCCTGATTTGGGTTGCTGAGTCAGCGACTCCGCTCTTTGTATGAGATTGTGCTATGAGATGATTCTGCAGTGGATTGTAATGCAGGGGGTTGAGTAGTCCCAGTCGCATATAGGTGGGAAGTTGAATTGGGCCTGGATCATAGTTTATAATCAATAAATAGATTGAGCTTCCAGTGTCAAGGCAGAGTCGCTGCTCTTGGAAATGGAGGCGCTGATTTGGGTAGCTGAGTCAGTGGCTCTACTCCTCGGGTGTGATGCTGCTGGAAGCGGGTTGTGAAGTGTTTCGAAATGCAGGGAGGTTTGGGGCTGAGTAGTCGCATACTATTATAGGTTAGAGGTATAGCGAATCCACGATCAGTTTTTATAATCTATAAATAGTGGCTTGTATTAGCGTCTAGGATTTAGGCAGAATCAACTCACAATGGCCGCTCTTCTTGGAGATAGAGTGCCTGATTTGGGTTGCTGAGTCAGTGACTCCGCTCTTTGTATGAGATTGTGCTATGAGATGATTCTGCAGTGGATTGTAATGCAGGGGGTTGAGTAGTCCCAGTCGCATATAGGTGGGAAGTTGAATTGGGCCTGGATCATAGTTTATAATCAATAAATAGATTGAGCTTCCAGTGTCAAGGCAGAGTCGCTGCTCTTGGAAATGGAGGCGCTGATTTGGGTAGCTGAGTCAGTGGCTCTACTCCTCGGGTGTGATGCTGCTGGAAGCGGGTTGTGAAGTGTTTCGAAATGCAGGGAGGTTTGGGGCTGAGTAGTCGCATACTATTATAGGTTAGAGGTATAGCGAATCCACGATCAGTTTTTATAATCTATAAATAGTGGCTTGTATTAGCGTCTAGGATTTAGGCAGAATCAACTCACAATGGCCGCTCTTCTTGGAGATTGAGTGCCTGATTTGGGTTGCTGAGTCAGCGACTCCGCTCTTTGTATGAGATTGTGCTATGAGATGATTCTGCAGTGGATTGTAATGCAGGGGGTTGAGTAGTCCCAGTCGCATATAGGTGGGAAGTTGAATTGGGCCTGGATCATAGTTTATAATCAATAAATAGATTGAGCTTCCAGTGTCAAGGCAGAGTCGCTGCTCTTGGAAATGGAGGCGCTGATTTGGGTAGCTGAGTCAGTGGCTCTACTCCTCGGGTGTGATGCTGCTGGAAGCGGGTTGTGAAGTGTTTCGAAATGCAGGGAGGTTTGGGGCTGAGTAGTCGCATACTATTATAGGTTAGAGGTATAGCGAATCCAGGATCAGTTTTTATAATCTATAAATAGTGGCTTGTATTAGCGTCTAGGATTTAGGCAGAATCAACTCACAATGGCCGCTCTTCTTGGAGATTGAGTGCCTGATTTGGGTTGCTGAGTCATCGATTCTGCTCTTTGTATGAGATTGTGCTATGAGATGATTCTGCAGTGGATTGTAATGCAGGGGGTTGAGTAGTCCCAGTCGCATATAGGTGGGAAGTTTAATTGGGCCTGGATCATAGTTTATAATCAATAAATAGATTGAGCTTCCAGTGTCAAGGCAGAGTCGCTGCTCTTGGAAATGGAGGCGCTGATTTGGGTAGCTGAGTCAGTGGCTCTACTCCTCGGCTGTGATGCTGCTGGAAGCGGGTTGTGAAGTGTTTCGAAATGCAGGGAGGTTTGGGGCTGAGTAGTTGCATACTATTATAGGTTAGAGGTATAGCGAATCCACGATCAGTTTTTATAATCTATAAATAGTGGCTTGTATTAGCGTCTAGGATTTAGGCAGAATCAACTCACAATGGCCGCTCTTCTTGGAGATTGAGTGCCTGATTTGGGTTGCTGAGTCAGTGACTCCGCTCTTTGTATGAGATTGTGCTATGAGATGATTCTGCAGTGGATTGTAATGCAGGGGGTTGAGTAGTCCCAGTCGCATATAGGTGGGAAGTTGAATTGGGCCTGGATCATAGTTTATAATCAATAAATAGATTGAGCTTCCAGTGTCAAGGCAGAGTCGCTGCTCTTGGAAATGGAGGCGCTGATTTGGGTAGCTGAGTCAGTGGCTCTACTCCTCGGGTGTGATGCTGCTGGAAGCGGGTTGTGAAGTGTTTCGAAATGCAGGGAGGTTTGGGGCTGAGTAGTCGCATACTATTATAGGTTAGAGGTATAGCGAATCCACGATCAGTTTTTATAATCTATAAATAGTGGCTTGTATTAGCGTCTAGGATTTAGGCAGAATCAACTCACAATGGCCGCTCTTCTTGGAGATAGAGTGCCTGATTTGGGTTGCTGAGTCAGTGACTCCGCTCTTTGTATGAGATTGTGCTATGAGATGATTCTGCAGTGGATTGTAATGCAGGGGGTTGAGTAGTCCCAGTCGCATATAGGTGGGAAGTTGAATTGGGCCTGGATCATAGTTTATAATCAATAAATAGATTGAGCTTCCAGTGTCAAGGCAGAGTCGCTGCTCTTGGAAATGGAGGCGCTGATTTGGGTAGCTGAGTCAGTGGCTCTACTCCTCGGGTGTGATGCTGCTGGAAGCGGGTTGTGAAGTGTTTCGAAATGCAGGGAGGTTTGGGGCTGAGTAGTCGCATACTATTATAGGTTAGAGGTATAGCGAATCCACGATCAGTTTTTATAATCTATAAATAGTGGCTTGTATTAGCGTCTAGGATTTAGGCAGAATCAACTCACAATGGCCGCTCTTCTTGGAGATAGAGTGCCTGATTTGGGTTGCTGAGTCAGTGACTCCGCTCTTTGTATGAGATTGTGCTATGAGATGATTCTGCAGTGGATTGTAATGCAGGGGGTTGAGTAGTCCCAGTCGCATATAGGTGGGAAGTTGAATTGGGCCTGGATCATAGTTTATAATCAATAAATAGATTGAGCTTCCAGTGTCAAGGCAGAGTCGCTGCTCTTGGAAATGGAGGCGCTGATTTGGGTAGCTGAGTCAGTGGCTCTACTCCTCGGGTGTGATGCTGCTGGAAGCGGGTTGTGAAGTGTTTCGAAATGCAGGGAGGTTTGGGGCTGAGTAGTCGCATACTATTATAGGTTAGAGGTATAGCGAATCCACGATCAGTTTTTATAATCTATAAATAGTGGCTTGTATTAGCGTCTAGGATTTAGGCAGAATCAACTCACAATGGCCGCTCTTCTTGGAGATAGAGTGCCTGATTTGGGTTGCTGAGTCAGTGACTCCGCTCTTTGTATGAGATTGTGCTATGAGATGATTCTGCAGTGGATTGTAATGCAGGGGGTTGAGTAGTCCCAGTCGCATATAGGTGGGAAGTTGAATTGGGCCTGGATCATAGTTTATAATCAATAAATAGATTGAGCTTCCAGTGTCAAGGCAGAGTCGCTGCTCTTGGAAATGGAGGCGCTGATTTGGGTAGCTGAGTCAGTGGCTCTACTCCTCGGGTGTGATGCTGCTGGAAGCGGGTTGTGAAGTGTTTCGAAATGCAGGGAGGTTTGGGGCTGAGTAGTCGCATACTATTATAGGTTAGAGGTATAGCGAATCCAGGATCAGTTTTTATAATCTATAAATAGTGGCTTGTATTAGCGTCTAGGATTTAGGCAGAATCAACTCACAATGGCCGCTCTTCTTGGAGATTGAGTGCCTGATTTGGGTTGCTGAGTCAGCGACTCCGCTCTTTGTATGAGATTGTGCTATGAGATGATTCTGCAGTGGATTGTAATGCAGGGGGTTGAGTAGTCCCAGTCGCATATAGGTGGGAAGTTGAATTGGGCCTGGATCATAGTTTATAATCAATAAATAGATTGAGCTTCCAGTGTCAAGGCAGAGTCGCTGCTCTTGGAAATGGAGGCGCTGATTTGGGTAGCTGAGTCAGTGGCTCTACTCCTCGGGTGTGATGCTGCTGGAAGCGGGTTGTGAAGTGTTTCGAAATGCAGGGAGGTTTGGGGCTGAGTAGTCGCATACTATTATAGGTTAGAGGTATAGCGAATCCACGATCAGTTTTTATAATCTATAAATAGTGGCTTGTATTAGCGTCTAGGATTTAGGCAGAATCAACTCACAATGGCCGCTCTTCTTGGAGATAGAGTGCCTGATTTGGGTTGCTGAGTCAGTGACTCCGCTCTTTGTATGAGATTGTGCTATGAGATGATTCTGCAGTGGATTGTAATGCAGGGGGTTGAGTAGTCCCAGTCGCATATAGGTGGGAAGTTGAATTGGGCCTGGATCATAGTTTATAATCAATAAATAGATTGAGCTTCCAGTGTCAAGGCAGAGTCGCTGCTCTTGGAAATGGAGGCGCTGATTTGGGTAGCTGAGTCAGTGGCTCTACTCCTCGGGTGTGATGCTGCTGGAAGCGGGTTGTGAAGTGTTTCGAAATGCAGGGAGGTTTGGGGCTGAGTAGTCGCATACTATTATAGGTTAGAGGTATAGCGAATCCACGATCAGTTTTTATAATCTATAAATAGTGGCTTGTATTAGCGTCTAGGATTTAGGCAGAATCAACTCACAATGGCCGCTCTTCTTGGAGATTGAGTGCCTGATTTGGGTTGCTGAGTCAGCGACTCCGCTCTTTGTATGAGATTGTGCTATGAGATGATTCTGCAGTGGATTGTAATGCAGGGGGTTGAGTAGTCCCAGTCGCATATAGGTGGGAAGTTGAATTGGGCCTGGATCATAGTTTATAATCAATAAATAGATTGAGCTTCCAGTGTCAAGGCAGAGTCGCTGCTCTTGGAAATGGAGGCGCTGATTTGGGTAGCTGAGTCAGTGGCTCTACTCCTCGGGTGTGATGCTGCTGGAAGCGGGTTGTGAAGTGTTTCGAAATGCAGGGAGGTTTGGGGCTGAGTAGTCGCATACTATTATAGGTTAGAGGTATAGCGAATCCACGATCAGTTTTTATAATCTATAAATAGTGGCTTGTATTAGCGTCTAGGATTTAGGCAGAATCAACTCACAATGGCCGCTCTTCTTGGAGATAGAGTGCCTGATTTGGGTTGCTGAGTCAGTGACTCCGCTCTTTGTATGAGATTGTGCTATGAGATGATTCTGCAGTGGATTGTAATGCAGGGGGTTCAGTAGTCCCAGTCGCATATAGGTGGAAAGTTGAATTGGGCCTGGATCATAGTTTATAATCAATAAATAGATTGAGCTTCCAGTGTCAAGGCAGAGTCGCTGCTCTTGGAAATGGAGGCGCTGATTTGGGTAGCTGAGTCAGTGGCTCTACTCCTCGGGTGTGATGCTGCTGGAAGCGGGTTGTGAAGTGTTTCGAAATGCAGGGAGGTTTGGGGCTGAGTAGTCGCATACTATTATAGGTTAGAGGTATGGCCAATCCACGATCAGTTTTTATAATCTATAAGTAGTGGCTTGTATTAGCGTCTAGGATTTAGGCAGAATCAACTCACAATGGCCGCTCTTCTTGGAGATAGAGTGCCTGATTTGGGTTGCTGAGTCAGTGAACTCCGCTCTTTGTATGAGATTGTGCTATGAGATGATTCTGCAGTGGATTGTAATGCAGGGGGTTGAGTAGTCCCAGTCGCATATAGGTGGGAAGTTGAATTGGGCCTGGATCATAGTTTATAATCAATAAATAGATTGAGCTTCCAGTGTCAAGGCAGAGTCGCTGCTCTTGGAAATGGAGGCGC
Organism: Calotriton arnoldi; assembly: GCA_963921515.1. Taxonomy (NCBI): domain Eukaryota; kingdom Metazoa; phylum Chordata; class Amphibia; order Caudata; family Salamandridae; genus Calotriton; species Calotriton arnoldi. The sequence goes on along the minus strand of CAWUFW010023824.1, from coordinate 10,760 downwards.
TGATTTGGGTAGCTGAGTCAGTGGCTCTACTCCTCGGGTGTGATGCTGCTGGAAGCGGGTTGTGAAGTGTTTCGAAATGCAGGGAGGTTTGGGGCTGAGTAGTCTCATACTATTATAGGTTAGAGGTATAGCGAATCCATGATCAGTTTTTATAATCGATAAATAGTGGCTTGTATTAGCGTCTAGGATTTAGGCAGAATCAACTCACAATGGCCGCTCTTCTTGGAGATATGAGTGCCTGATTTGGGTTGCTGAGTCAGCGACTCCGCTCTTTGTATGAGATTGTGCTATGAGATGATTCTGCAGTAGATTGTAATGCAGGGGTTGAGTAGTCCCAGTCGCATATAGGTGGGAAGCTGAATTGGGCCTGGATCATAGTTTATAATCAATAAATAGATTGAGCTTCCAGTGTCAAGGCAGAGTCGCTGCTCTTGGAAATGGAGGCGCTGATTTGGGTAGCTGAGTCAGTGGCTCTACTCCTCGGCTGTGATGCTGCTGGAAGCGGGTTGTGAAGTGTTTCGAAATGCAGGGAGGTTTGGGGCTGAGTAGTCGCATACTATTATAGGTTTGTCGCGGCGCACACTGCGTGCCGCCGGAGAACACTGACGCGCCAAGCAGATCCGTGATTCGGGAAGCTGTAGTCCGACAAAACTACAGTTCCCGTGATGCCTTGGGACGCGCCACCGGTGACGTCACGACGTACAGGAAGCCTGGTTTATACGCTTCCAGGGCACCCGTCGGGTGCCGTTAATTCCTGCAGTTTACCCGCAAAGCCGCAAAGCCGTTACCAACATAAGGAGTTCTGGTAGGGGTGCTTACAGCACCAACTTCTTTTTGTGTATTGTGACGGTGATCCCTGATACCTTGCTTAACCTGATTTTGAGTGGGAAAACAGGTTCTCAAGCCACAGTAGTCCCGTTGGACGAGCCGAGTCTAGGCTCTTGCGGGACTACTTGTAATTCTCCTCTGGCATCTATTTCTCCTAGGAACAGAGGGAGAATTTCCTGTTCATAGACAGCTCGCGCGGAGCGCGGCTGCCTACTTGGTTTCTTTGACTTTGTTGTTTCAGTGTGGCATATGGCTTCCAGCTCTGCCGATATGATACTAATACGGCAAGGAAGCTGGAACTGTGTCCTGGCTTACTAATGACACCTGAACTATTTTTTGATCCAAGAAGGATTGGGTTATCCATGGTAACATTTTCTTTGACCTTAACACTCCCTTGGTATATTCAAGTACCTGTGGCGCTACCCCGACATTCCGCTGTTCTTGTAATACTGATTTCTCTTGGGGGACTTGAGAGATTCTACAGGCAGTTCGTATCTGTGTTCCCATTGGCTTGTTTATCTCTATCCTCTACAGCAGGGGCTTGTTGAAGCTCCACCGAAGTCAGCTCCAACTCCCCTATTTTTGCGCCACGAAGAGAGCCCCGGGGTACGTTACCTTAGTGACAGGTTATCTCCCTATCCATCATAAACTGTATTCACGTGTTGTGTTGTAACGCCATTGCTCTATCCCTAGATCCGTTAGTGGCAGTGGCACTTCCGAGATACCCACCTAGGATGCACAAACCTTTATTTTACTTTACAGGTATATGAGCCAGGTGTTAATATTGTGTATGGTATTCTATCCAGAGAAACAGCGGTGTGGTGTATTTATTATTGTTTGCCTCTCGTTACAGATCTCCCTCCCTGCTGAACCCTTCCTTTCCTTCCCTCACCTGATCACTCTACTGAGTCTGTTAGTTGTTTCAGACCTTGGGGCTATCAGGAGGTGGACCCCGTTGAGCATCGTACGTCTCCGAGGATTTGAGGACCTGACAAGGTTAGAGGTATAGCGAATCCACGATCAGTTCTTATAATCGATAAATAGTGGCTTGTATTAGCGTCTAGGATTTAGTCAGAATCAACTCACAATGGCCGCTCTTCTTGTAGATAGAGTGCCTGATTTGGGTTGCTAAGTCAGTGACTCCGCTCTTTGTATGAGATTGTGCTATGAGATGATTCTGCAGTGCATTCAAATGCAGGGGATTGAGTAGACCCAGTCGCATATAGGTGGGAATTGGAATTGGGCCTGGGTCATAGTTTTTAATCAAAAAACAGATTGAGCTTCCAGTGTCAAGGCAGAGTCACTGCTCTTGGAAAAGGAGGCGCTGATTTGGGTAGCTGAGTCAGTGGCTCTACTCCTCGGGTGTGATGCTGCTGGAAGCGGGTTGTGAAGTGTTTCGAAATGCAGGGAGGTTTGGGGCTGAGTAGTAGCATACTATTATAGGTTAGAAGTATAGCGAATCCATGATCAGTTTTTATAATCTATAAATAGTGGCTTGTATTAGCGTCTAGGATTTAGGCAGAATCAACTCACAATGGCTGCTCTTCTTGTAGATAGAGTGCCTGATTTGGGTTGCTGAGTCAGCGACTCCGCTCTTTGTATGAGATTGTGCTATGAGATGATTCTGCAGTGGATTGTAATGCAGGGGTTGAGTAGTCCCAGTCGCATATGGGTGGGAAGTTGAATTGGGCCTGTGATCATAGTTTATAATCAATAAATAGATTGAGCTTCCAGTGTCAAGGCAGAGTCGCTGCTCTTGGAAATGGAGGCGCTGATTTGGGTAGCTGAGTCAGTGGCTCTACTCCTCGGCTGTGATGCTGCTGGAAGCAGTTTGTGAAGTGTTTCGAAATGCAGGCAGGTTTTGGGCTGAGAAGTTGCATACTATTATAGGTTAGAGGTATAGCTAATCCACGATTAGTTTTTATAATCTATAAATAGTGGCTTGTATTAGCGTCTAGGATTTAGGCAGAATCAACTCACAATGGCCACTCTTCTTGGAGATAGAGTGCCTGATTTGGGTTGCTGAGTCAGTGACTCCGCTCTTTGTATGAGATTGTGCTATGAGATGATTCTGCAGTACATTGCAATGCAGGGGGTTGAGTAGTCCCAGTCGCATTTAGTTGGGATGCTGAATTGGGCCTGGATCATAGTTTATAATCAATAAATAGATTGAGCTTCCAGTGTCAAGGCAGAGTCGCTGCTCTTGGAAATGGAGGCGCTGATTTGGGTAGCTGAGTCAGTGGCTCTACTCCTCGGGTGTGATGCTGCTGGAAGCGGGTTGTGAAGTGTTTCGAAATGCAGGGAGGTTTGGGGCTGAGTAGTCGCATACTATTATAGGTTAGAAGTATAGCGAATCCAGGATCAGTTTTTATAATCTATAAGTAGTGGCTTGTATTAGCGTCTAGGATTTAGGCAGAATCAACTCACAATGGCCGCTCTTCTTGGAGATAGAGTGCCTGATTTGGGTTGCTGAGTCAGTGACTCCGCTCTTTGTATGAGATTGTGCTATGAGATGATTCTGCAGTGGATTGTAATGCAGGGGGTTGAGTAGTCCCAGTCGCATATAGGTGGGAAGTTGAATTGGGCCTGGATCATAGTTTATAATCAATAAATAGATTGAGCTTCCAGTGTCAAGGCAGAGTCGCTGCTCTTGGAAATGGAGGCGCTGATTTGGGTAGCTGAGTCAGTGGCTCTACTCCTCGGGTGTGATGCTGCTGGAAGCGGGTTGTGAAGTGTTTCGAAATGCAGGGAGGTTTGGGGCTGAGTAGTTGCATACTATTATAGGTTAGAGGTATAGCGAATCCACAATCAGTTTTTATAATCTATAAATAGTGGCTTATATTAGCGTCTAGGATTTAGGCAGAATCAACTCACAATGGCCGCTCTTCTTGGAGATTGAGTGCCTGATTTGGGTTGCTGAGTCAGTGACTCCGCTCTTTGTATGAGATTGTGCTATGAGATGATTCTGCAGTGGATTGTAATGCAGGGGGTTGAGTAGTCCCAGTCGCATATAGGTGGGAAGTTGAATTGGGCCTGGATCATAGTTTATAATCAATAAATAGATTGAGCTTCCAGTGTCAAGGCAGTCGCTGCTCTTGGAAATGGAGGCGCTGATTTGGGTAGCTGAGTCAGTGGCTCTACTCCTCGGCTGTGATGCTGCTGGAAGCAGTTTATGAAGTGTTTTTCGAAATGCAGGCAGGTTTGGGGCTGAGTAGTCGCATACTATTATAGGTTAGAGGTATAGCTAATCTACGATTAGTTTTTATAATCTATAAATAGTGGCTTGTATTAGCGTCTAGGATTTAGGCAGAATCAACTCACAATGGCCGCTCTTCTTGGAGATAGAGTGCCTGATTTGGGTTGCTGAGTCAGTGACTCCGCTCTTTGTATGAGATTGTGCTATGAGATGATTCTGCAGTGGATTGTAATGCAGGGGGTTGAGTAGTCCCAGTCGCATATAGGTGGGAAGTTGAATTGGGCCTGGATCATAGTTTATAATCAATAAATAGATTGAGCTTCCAGTGTCAAGGCAGAGTCGCTGCTCTTGGAAATGGAGGCGCTGATTTGGGTAGCTGAGTCAGTGGCTCTACTCCTCGGCTGTGATGCTGCTGGAAGCGGGTTGTGAAGTGTTTCGAAATGCAGGGAGGTTTGGGGCTGAGTAGTCGCATACTATTATAGGTTAGAGGTATAGCGAATCCACGATCAGTTTTTATAATCTATAAATAGTGGCTTGTATTAGCGTCTAGGATTTAGGCAGAATCAACTCACAATGGCCGCTCTTCTTGGAGATAGAGTGCCTGATTTGGGTTGCTGAGTCAGTGACTCCGCTCTTTGTATGAGATTGTGCTATGAGATGATTCTGCAGTGGATTGTAATGCAGGGGGTTGAGTAGTCCCAGTCGCATATAGGTGGGAAGTTGAATTGGGCCTGGATCATAGTTTATAATCAATAAATAGATTGAGCTTCCAGTGTCAAGGCAGAGTCGCTGCTCTTGGAAATGGAGGCGCTGATTTGGGTAGCTGAGTCAGTGGCTCTACTCCTCGGGTGTGATGCTGCTGGAAGCGGGTTGTGAAGTGTTTCGAAATGCAGGGAGGTTTGGGGCTGAGTAGTCGCATACTATTATAGGTTAGAGGTATAGCGAATCCACGATCAGTTTTTATAATCTATAAATAGTGGCTTGTATTAGCGTCTAGGATTTAGGCAGAATCAACTCACAATGGCCGCTCTTCTTGGAGATTGAGTGCCTGATTTGGGTTGCTGAGTCAGTGACTCTGCTCTTTGTATGAGATTGTGCTATGAGATGATTCTGCAGTGGATTGTCATGCAGGGGGTTGAGTAGTCCCAGTCGCATATAGGTGGGGAGTTGAATTGGGCCTGGATCATAGTTTATAATCAATAAATAGATTGAGCTTCCAGTGTCAAGGCAGAGTCGCTGCTCTTGGAAATGGAGGCGCTGATTTGGGTAGCTGAGTCAGTGGCTCTACTCCTCGGCTGTGATGCTGCTGGAAGCGGGCTGTGAAGTGTTTCGAAGTGCAGGGAGGTTTGGGGCTGAGTAGTCGCATACTATTATAGGTTAGAGGTATAGCTAATCCACGATTTCATTTTTATAATCTATAAATAGTGGCTTGTATTAGCGTCTAGGATTTAGGCAGAATCAACTCACAATGGCCACTATACTTGGAGATAGAGTGCCTGATTTGGGTTGCTGAGTCAGTGACTCCGCTCTTTGTATGAGATTGTGCTATGAGATGATTGTGCAGTGGATTCAAATGCAGGGGGTTGAGTAGTCCCAGTCGCATATAGGTGGGAAGTTGAATTGGGCCTGGATCATAGTTTATAATCAATAAATATATTGAGCTTCCAGTGTCAAGGCAGAGTCGCTGCTCTTGGAAATGGAGGCGCTGATTTGGGTAGCTGAGTCAGTGGCTCTACTCCTCGGCTGTGATGCTGCTGGAAGCGGGTTGTGAAGTGTTTCGAAATGCAGGGAGGTTTGGGGCTGAGTAGTCGCATACTATTATAGGTTAGAGGTATAGCGAATCCACGATCAGTTTTTATAATCTATAAATAGTGGCTTGTATTAGCGTCTAGGATTTAGGCAGAATCAACTCACAATGGCCGCTCTTCTTGGAGATAGAGTGCCTGATTTGGGTTGCTGAGTCAGTGACTCCGCTCTTTGTATGAGATTGTGCTATGAGATGATTCTGCAGTGGATTGTAATGCAGGGGGTTGAGTAGTCCCAGTCGCATATAGGTGGGAAGTTGAATTGGGCCTGGATCATAGTTTATAATCAATAAATAGATTGAGCTTCCAGTGTCAAGGCAGAGTCGCTGCTCTTGGAAATGGAGGCGCTGATTTGGGTAGCTGAGTCAGTGGCTCTACTCCTCGGCTGTGATGCTGCTGGAAGCAGGTTGTGAAGTGTTTCGAAATGCAGGCAGGTTTTTGGCTGAGAAGTTGCATACTATTATAGGTTAGAGGTATAGCTAATCCACGATTAGTTTTTATAATCTATAAATAGTGGCTTGTATTAGCGTCTAGGATTTAGGCAGAATCAACTCACAATGGCCGCTCTTCTTGGAGATAGAGTGCCTGATTTGGGTTGCTGAGTCAGTGACTCCGCTCTTTGTATGAGATTGTGCTATGAGATGATTCTGCAGTAGATTGTAATCCAGGGGGTTGAGTAGTCCCAGTCGCATATAGGTGGGAAGTTGAATTGGGCCTGGATCATAGTTTATAATCAATAAATAGATTGAGCTTCCAGTGTCAAGGCAGAGTCGCTGCTCTTGGAAATGGAGGCGCTGATTTGGGTAGCTGAGTCAGTGGCTCTACTCCTCGGGTGTGATGCTGCTGGAAGCGGGTTGTGAAGTGTTTCGAAATGCAGGGAGGTTTGGGGCTGAGTAGTCGCATACTATTATAGGTTAGAGGTATAGCGAATCCACGATCAGTTTTTATAATCTATAAATAGTGGCTTGTATTAGCGTCTAGGATTTAGGCAGAATCAACTCACAATGGCCGCTCTTCTTGGAGATTGAGTGCCTGATTTGGGTTGCTGAGTCAGTGACTCCGCTCTTTGTATGAGATTGTGCTATGAGATGATTCTGCAGTGGATTGTAATGCAGGGGGTTGAGTAGTCCCAGTCGCATATAGGTGGGAAGTTGAATTGGGCCTGGATCATAGTTTATAATCAATAAATAGATTGAGCTTCCAGTGTCAAGGCAGAGTCGCTGCTCTTGGAAATGGAGGCGCTGATTTGGGTAGCTGAGTCAGTGGCTCTACTCCTCGGGTGTGATGCTGCTGGAAGCGGGTTGTGAAGTGTTTCGAAATGCAGGGAGGTTTGGGGCTGAGTAGTCGCATACTATTATAGGTTAGAGGTATAGCGAATCCACGATCAGTTTTTATAATCTATAAATAGTGGCTTGTATTAGCGTCTAGGATTTAGGCAGAATCAACTCACAATGGCCGCTCTTCTTGGAGATTGAGTGCCTGATTTGGGTTGCTGAGTCAGTGACTCCGCTCTTTGTATGAGATTGTGCTATGAGATGATTCTGCAGTGGATTGTAATGCAGGGGGTTGAGTAGTCCCAGTCGCATATAGGTGGGAAGTTGAATTGGGCCTGGATCATAGTTTATAATCAATAAATAGATTGAGCTTCCAGTGTCAAGGCAGAGTCGCTGCTCTTGGAATTGGAGGCGCTGATTTGGGTAGCTGAGTCAGTGGCTCTACTCCTTGGCTGTGATGCTGCTGGAAGCAGGTTGTGAAGTGTTTCGAAGTGCAGGGAGGTTTGGGGCTGAGTAGTTGCATACTATTATAGGTTAGAGGTATAGCTAATCCACGATTTCAGTTTTTATAATCTATAAATAGTGGCTTGTATTAGCGTCTAGGATTTAGGCAGAATCAACTCACAATGGCCACTCTTCTTGGAGATAGAGTGCCTGATTTGGGTTGCTGAGTCAGTGACTCCGCTCTTTGTATGAGATTGTGCTATGAGATGATTCTGCAGTGGATTGTAATGCAGGGGGTTGAGTAGTCCCAGTCGCATATAGGTGGGAAGTTGAATTGGGCCTGGATCATAGTTTATAATCAATAAATAGATTGAGCTTCCAGTGTCAAGGCAGAGTCGCTGCTCTTGGAAATGGAGGCGCTGATTTGGGTAGCTGAGTCAGTGGCTCTACTCCTCGGGTGTGATGCTGCTGGAAGCGGGTTGTGAAGTGTTTCGAAATGCAGGGAGGTTTGGGGCTGAGTAGTCGCATACTATTATAGGTTAGAGGTATAGCGAATCCACGATCAGTTTTTATAATCTATAAATAGTGGCTTGTATTAGCGTCTAGGATTTAGGCAGAATCAACTCACAATGGCCGCTCTTCTTGGAGATTGAGTGCCTGATTTGGGTTGCTGAGTCAGCGACTCCGCTCTTTGTATGAGATTGTGCTATGAGATGATTCTGCAGTGGATTGTAATGCAGGGGGTTGAGTAGTCCCAGTCGCATATAGGTGGGAAGTTGAATTGGGCCTGGATCATAGTTTATAATCAATAAATAGATTGAGCTTCCAGTGTCAAGGCAGAGTCGCTGCTCTTGGAAATGGAGGCGCTGATTTGGGTAGCTGAGTCAGTGGCTCTACTCCTCGGGTGTGATGCTGCTGGAAGCGGGTTGTGAAGTGTTTCGAAATGCAGGGAGGTTTGGGGCTGAGTAGTCGCATACTATTATAGGTTAGAGGTATAGCGAATCCACGATCAGTTTTTATAATCTATAAATAGTGGCTTGTATTAGCGTCTAGGATTTAGGCAGAATCAACTCACAATGGCCGCTCTTCTTGGAGATAGAGTGCCTGATTTGGGTTGCTGAGTCAGTGACTCCGCTCTTTGTATGAGATTGTGCTATGAGATGATTCTGCAGTGGATTGTAATGCAGGGGGTTGAGTAGTCCCAGTCGCATATAGGTGGGAAGTTGAATTGGGCCTGGATCATAGTTTATAATCAATAAATAGATTGAGCTTCCAGTGTCAAGGCAGAGTCGCTGCTCTTGGAAATGGAGGCGCTGATTTGGGTAGCTGAGTCAGTGCCTCTACTCCTCGGCTGTGATGCTGCTGGAAGCGGGTTGTGAAGTGTTTCGAAATGCAGAGAGGTTTGGGGCTGAGTAGTCGCATACTATTATAGGTTAGAAGTATAGCGAATCCAGGATCAGTTTTTATAATCTATAAATAGTGGCTTGTATTAGCGTCTAGGATTTAGGCAGAATCAACTCACAATGGCCGCTCTTCTTGGAGATTGAGTGCCTGATTTGGGTTGCTGAGTCAGTGACTCCGCTCTTTGTATGAGATTGTGCTATGAGATGATTCTGCAGTGGATTGTAATGCAGGGGGTTGAGTAGTCCCAGTCGCATATAGGTGGGAAGTTGAATTGGGCCTGGATCATAGTTTATAATCAATAAATAGATTGAGCTTCCAGTGTCAAGGCAGAGTCGCTGCTCTTGGAAATGGAGGCGCTGATTTGGGTAGCTGAGTCAGTGGCTCTACTCCTCGGGTGTGATGCTGCTGGAAGCGGGTTGTGAAGTGTTTCGAAATGCAGGGAGGTTTGGGGCTGAGTAGTCGCATACTATTATAGGTTAGAAGTATAGCGAATCCAGGATCAGTTTTTATAATCGATAAATAGTGGCTTGTATTAGCGTCTAGGATTTAGGCAGAATCAACTCACAATGGCCGCTCTTCTTGGAGATTGAGTGCCTGATTTGGGTTGCTGAGTCAGCGACTCCGCTCTTTGTATGAGATTGTGCTATGAGATGATTCTGCAGTGGATTGCAATGCAGGGGGTTGAGTAGTCCCAGTCGCATATAGGTGGGAAGTTGAATTGGGCCTGGATCATAGTTTATAATCAATAAATAGATTGAGCTTCCAGTGTCAAGGCAGAGTCGCTGCTCTTGGAAATGGAGGCGCTGATTTGGGTAGCTGAGTCAGTGGCTCTACTCCTCGGGTGTGATGCTGCTGGAAGCGGGTTGTGAAGTGTTTCGAAATGCAGGGAGGTTTGGGGCTGAGTAGTCACATATTATTATAGGTTAGAAGTATAGCGAATCCAGGATCAGTTTTTATAATCTATAAGTAGCGGCTTGTATTAGCGTCTAGGATTTAGGCAGAATCAACTCACAATGGCCGCTCTTCTTGGAGATTGAGTGCCTGATTTGGGTTGCTGAGTCAGCGACTCCGCTCTTTGTATGAGATTGTGCTATGAGATGATTCTGCAGTGGATTGTAATGCAGGGGGTTGAGTAGTCCCAGTCGCATATAGGTGGGAAGTTGAATTGGGCCTGGATCATAGTTTATAATCAATAAATAGATTAAGCTTCCAGTGTCAAGGCAGTGTCGCTGCTCTTGGAAATGGAGGCGCTGATGTGGGTAGCTGAGTCAGTGGCTCTACTCCTTGGGTGTGATGCTGCTGGAACCGGGTTCTGAAGTGTTTCGAAATGCAGGGAGGTTTGGGGCTGAGTAGTCTCATACTATTATAGGTTAGAAGTATAGCGAATCCAGGATCAGTTTTTATAATCTATAAGTAGTGGCGTGTATTAGCGTCTATGATTTATGATGAAGTATGGCTAGAGAAGAAGATAAAGGAACCGAAACTGGGTCCCGGAGCTGCAGACTCCTGAAAGCCCCCGAGGAGGTCAGGCCCCAACATAGTGGAGTGTTACAGCAAACAAATGATGGACGGAATGCTGACAATGCAAGCATTCTCCCCCAGTCAATAGATCTGGGTTAAATCCATTGCGCAGACATACTCTTGAGGCCGATTCCGATTCGGGCCGGAAATCTCTCCGACCGAGCCGGACTCGGAGAGATTTCCGACCGAACCGGACTCTGGCAGCCCGACCGAACGAGTACGATGCGCACGTATGCCATCGGACTCGAGTCGGTCGGACTCCCATTGAAGTCAATGGGAGCCTGTCGT
>CAWUFW010023823.1:0-69145 GCA_963921515.1 Calotriton arnoldi | reverse complement strand
AGCCATGCATTGCTTGGTGTTTCAGGGTTTAGGGCAGTGCAGTGGTGTTCCGGCAGTGTAGGAGGTCGTGCAGGGGGTGTTTCAGGGTTTAGGGCAGTGCAGTGGTGTTCGGGCAGTGTAGGGGGTCGTGCTGGGGGTGGTGTTTCAGGGTTTAGGGCAGTGCAGTGGTGTTCGGGCAGTGTAGGGTGTCGTGCTGAGGGGTGGTGTTTCAGGGTTTAGGGCAGTGCAGTGGTGTTCGGGCAGTGTAGGGGGTCATGCAGGGGGTGGTGTTTCAGGGTTTAGGGCAGTGCAGTGGTGTTTGGGCAGTATAGGGGTCGTGCAGGGGGTGGTGTTTCAGGTTTAGGGCAGTGCAGTGGTGTTCGGCCAGTGTAGGTGGTCTTGCTGGGGGTGGTGTTTCAGGCTTTAGTGCAGTGGTGTTCGGGCAGTGTAGGGGGTCGTGCTGGGGCTGGTGTTTGAGGGTTTAGGGTAGTGCAGTGGTGTTCGGGCAGTGTAGGGGGTCGTGCTGGGGCTGTTGTTTCAGGGTTTAGGGCAGTGCAGTGGTTTTCGGGCAGTGTAGGCGGTCGTGCTGGGGCTGGTGTTTCAGGGTTTAGGGCAGTGCAGTGGTGTTCGGGCAGTGTACGTGGTTGTGCTGGAGCTGGTGTTTCAGGGTTTAGGGCAGTGCAGTGGTGTTCGGGCAGTGTAGGGGGTCGTGCTGGGGCTGGTGTTTCAGGGTTTAGGGCAGTGCAGTGGTGTTTGGGTAGTGTAGGGGGTCGTGCTGGGGGAGTGTTTTAGGGTTTAGGGCAGTGCAGTGGTGTTCGGGTAGTGTAGGGGTCGTGCTGGGGGAGTGTTTGAGGTTTTAGGGCAGTGCATACGTGTTCGGGTAGAGTAGGGCGTTGTGCTGGGGGTAGTATTTTAGGGTTTAGGGTAGTGCAGTGGTGTTTGGGTAGTGTAGGGGTCGTGCTGGGGGTAGTGTTCTAGGGTTTAGGGCAGTGCAGTGGTATTTGGGCAGTGTAGGGGTAATGCTGGGGGTGGTGTTTTAGGGTTTACGGCAGTGCAGTGGTGTTCGGGCAGTGTAGGGGGTCGTGCTGGGGGTGGTGTTTCAGGGTTTAGGGCAGTGCAGTGGTGTTCGGGCAGTGTAGGGGGTGGTGTTTCAGGGTTTAGGGCAGTGCAGTGGTGTTCGGGCAGTGTAGGGGGTCATGCAGGGGGTGGTGTTTCAGGGTTTAGGGCAGTGGTGTTCGGGCAGTGTAGGGGGTCATGCTGGGGGTGGTGTTTCAGGGTTTGGGGCAGTGCAGTGGTGTTCGAGCAGTAAAGGGGTCGTGCTGGGGGTGGTGTTTCAGGGTTTAGGGCAGTGCAGTGGTGTTCGGGCAGTGTAGGGGGCGGTGCAGGGGGTGGTGTTTCAGGGTTTAGGGCAGTGCAGTGGTGTTCGGGCAGTGTAGGGGGTGGTGCAGGGGTGGTGTTTCAGGGTTTAGGGCAGTGCAGTGGTGTTCGGGCAGTGTAGGGGTCATGCAGGGGGTGGTGTTTCAGGGTTTAGGGCAGTGCTGTGGTGTTCGGGCAGTGTAGGGGGTCGTGCTGGGGCTGGTGTTTCAGGGTTTAGGGCAGTACAGTGGTGTTCGGGCAGTGTAGGGGGTCGTGCTGGGGCTGGTGTTTCAGGGTTTAGGGCAGTGCAGTGGTGTTCGGGCAGTGTAGGGGGTCGTGCTGGGGATGGTGTTTCAGGGTTTAGGGCAGTGCAGTGGTGTTCGGGCAGTGTAGGTGGTCGTGCTGGGGCTGGTGTTTCAGGGTTTAGGGCAGTGCAGTGGTGTTCGGGCAGTGTAGGGGGTCGTGCTGGGGCTGGTGTTTCAGGGTTTAGGGCAGTGCAGTGGAGTTCGGGCAGTGTAGGGGGTCTTGCTGGGGCTGGTGTTTCAGAGTCTAGGGCAGTGCAGTGGTGTTCGGGCAGTGTAGGGGTCTTGCTGGGGCTGGTGTTTCAGGGTTTAGGGCAGTGCAGTGGTGTTCGGGCAGTGTAGGGGGTCGTGCTGGGGTTGGTGTTTCAGGGTTTAGGGCAGTGCAGTGGTGTTCGGGCAGTGTAGGGGGTCGTGCTGGGGCTAGTGTTTCAGGATTTAGGGCAGAGCAAAGGTGTTCAGGCAGTGTAGGGGTTTTGCTGGAGGTGGTGTTTCAGGGTTTAGGGCAGTGCAGTGGTGTTCGTGCAGTGTAGGGGTGGTGTTTCAGGGTTTAGGGCAGTGGTGTTCAGGCAGTGTAGGGGGTCTTGCTGGGGTTGATGTTTCAGGGTTTAGGGCAGTGCAGTGGTGTTCGTGCAGTGTAGGGGGTCGTGCTGTGGGTGGTGTTTCAGGGTTTAGGGCAGTGCAGTGGTGTTCGGGCAGTGTAGGGGGTCGTGCTGTGGGTGGTGTTTCAGGGTTTAGGGCAGTGCAGTGGTGTTCGGGCAGTGTAGGGTGTCGTGCTGAGGGTGGTGTTTCAGGGTTTAGGGCAGTGCAGTGGTGTTCGGGCAGTGTAGGGGGTCGTGCAGGGGGTGGTGTTTCAGGGTTAAGGGCAGTGCAGTGGTGTTTGGGCAGTGTAGGGGGTCGTGCAGGGGGTGGTGTTTCAGGTTTAGGGCAGTGCAGTGGTGTTCGGCCAGTGTAGGTGGTCTTGCTGGGGGTGGTGTTTCAGGCTTTAGTGCAGTGGTGTTCGGGCATTGTAGGGGGTCTTGCTGGGGGTGGTGTTTCAGGGTTTAGGGCAGTGCAGTGGTGTTCGGGCAGTGTAGGGGTCTTGCTGGGGCTGGTGTTTCAGGGTTTAGGGCAGTGCAGTGGTGTTCGGGCAGTGTAGGGGTCATGCTGGGGCTGGTGTTTCAGGGTTTAGGGCAGGGCAGTGGTTTTCGGGCAGTGTAGGCGGTCGTGCTGGGGCTGGTGTTTCAGGGTTTAGGGCAGTGCAGTGGTGTTCGGGCATTGTACGGGGTTGTGCTGGGGCTGGTGTTTCAGGCTTTAGTGCAGTGGTGTTCGGGCAGTGTAGGGGGTCTTGCTGGGGGTGGTGTTTCAGGGTTTAGGGCAGTGCAGTGGTGTTCGGGCAGTGTAGGGGTCTTGCTGGGGCTGGTGTTTCAGGGTTTAGGGCAGTGCAGTGGTGTTCGGGCAGTGTAGGGGGTCATGCTGGGGCTGGTGTTTGAGGGATTAGGGTAGTGCAGTGGTGTTCGGGTAGTGAAGGGGGTCGTGCTGGGGCTGGTGTTTCAGGGTTTAGGGCAGTGCAGTGGTGTTCGGGCAGTGTAGGCGGTCGTGCTGGGGCTGGTGTTTCAGGGTTTAGGGCAGTGCAGTGGTGTTCGGGCAGTGTACGGGGTTGTGCTGGGGCTGGTGTTTCAGGGTTTAGGGCAGTGCAGTGGTGTTCGGGCAGTGTAGGGGGTCGTGCTGGGGGTGGTGTTTCAGGGTTTAGGGCAGTGCAGTGGTGTTCCGGCAGTGTAGGAGGTCGTGCAGGGGTGTTGTTTCAGGGTTTAGGGCAGTGCAGTGGTGTTCGGGCAGTGTAGGGTGTCGTGCTGAGGGGTGGTGTTTCAGGGTTTAGGGCAGTGCAGTGGTGTTCGGGCAGTGTAGGGGGTCATGCAGGGGGTGGTGTTTCAGGGTTTAGGGCAGTGCAGTGGTGTTTGGGCAGTGTAGGGGGTCGTGCAGGGGGTGGTGTTTCAGGTTTAGGGCAGTGCAGTGGTGTTCGGCCAGTGTAGGTGGTCTTGCTGGGGGTGGTGTTTCAGGCTTTAGTGCAGTGGTGTTCGGGCAGTGTAGGGGGTCGTGCTGGGGCTGGTGTTTGAGGGTTTAGGGTAGTGCAGTGGTGTTCGGGCAGTGTAGGGGGTCGTGCTGGAGCTGGTGTTTCAGGGTTTAGGGCAGTGCAGTGGTTTTCGGGCAGTGTAGGCGGTCGTGCTGGGGCTGGTGTTTCAGGGTTTAGGGAAGTGCAGTGGTGTTCGGGCAGTGTACGGGGTTGTGCTGGAGCTGGTGTTTCAGGGTTTAGGGCAGTGCAGTGGTGTTCGGGCAGTGTAGGGGGTCGTGCTGGGGCTGGTGTTTCAGGGTTTAGGGCAGTGCAGTGGTGTTCGGGTAGTGTAGGGGTCGTGCTGGGGGAGCGTTTTAGGGTTTAGGGCAGTGCAGTGGTGTTCGGGTAGTGTAGGGGTCGTGCTGGGGGAGTGTTTGAGGGTTTAGGGCAGTGCAGTCGTGTTCGGGTAGTGTAGGGGGTTGTGCTGGGGGTAGTATTTTAGGGTTTAGGGTAGTGCAGTGGTGTTCGGGTAGTGTAGGGGTCGTGCTGGGGGTAGTGTTCTAGGGTTTAGGGCAGTGCAGTGGTATTTGGGCAGTGTAGGGGGTAATGCTGGGGGTGGTGTTTTAGGGTTTACGGCAGTGCAGTGGTGTTCGGGCAGTGTAGGGGGTCGTGCTGGGGGTGGTGTTTCAGGGTTTAGGGCAGTGCAGTGGTGTTCGGGCAGTGTAGGGGGTGGTGTTTCAGGGTTTAGGGCAGTGCAGTGGTGTTCGGGCAGTGTAGGGGGTCATGCAGGGGGTTGTGTTTCAGGGTTTAGGGCAGTGGTGTTCGGGCAGTGTAGGGGGTCGTGCTGGGGGTGGTGTTTCAGGGTTTGGGGCAGTGCAGTGGTGTTCGGAGCAGTAAAGGGGTCGTGCTGGGGGTGGTGTTTCAGGGTTTAGGGCAGTGCAGTGGTGTTCGGGCAGTGTAGGGGGCGGTGCAGGGGGTGGTGTTTCAGGGTTTAGGGCAGTGCAGTGGTGTTCGGGCAGTGTAGGGGGTGGTGCAGGGGGTGGTGTTTCAGGGTTTAGGGCAGTGCAGTGGTGTTCGGGCAGTGTAGGGGGTCATGCAGGGTGTGGTGTTTCAGGGTTTAGGGCAGTGCAGTGGTGTTCGGGCAGTGTAGGGGTCGTGCTGTGGCTGGTGTTTCAGGGTTTAGGGCAGTACAGTGGTGTTTGGGCAGTGTAGGGGGTCGTGCTGGGGCTGGTGTTTCAGGGTTTAGGGCAGTGCAGTGGTGTTCGGGCAGTGTAGGGGGTCGTGCTGGGGATGGTGTTTCAGGGTTTAGGGCAGTGCAGTGGTGTTCGGGCAGTGTAGGTGGTCGTGCTGGGGCTGGTGTTTCAGGGTTTAGGGCAGTGCAGTGGTGTTCGGGCAGTGTAGGGGGTCGTGCTGGGGCTGGTGTTTCAGGGTTTAGGGCAGTGCAGTGGTGTTCGGGCAGTGTAGGGGTCTTGCTGGGGCTGGTGTTTCAGGGTTTAGGGCAGTGCAGTGGTGTTCGGGCAGTGTAGGGGGTCGTGCTGGGGCTGGTGTTTCAGGGTTTAGGGCAGTGCAGTGGTGTTCGGGCAGTGTAGGGGGTCGTGCTGGGGCTAGTGTTTCAGGATTTAGGGCAGAGCAAAGGTGTTCAGGCAGTGTAGGGGTTTTGCTGGAGGTGGTGTTTCAGTGTTTAGGGCAGTGCAGTGGTGTTCGTGGCAGTGTAGGGGGTGGTGTTTCAGGGTTTAGGGCAGTGGTGTTCAGGCAGTGTAGGGGGTCTTGCTGGGGTTGATGTTTCAGGGTTTAGGGCAGTGCAGTGGTGTTCGGGCAGTGTAGGGGGTCGTGCTGTGGGTGGTGTTTCAGGGTTTAGGGCAGTGCAGTGGTGTTCGGGCAGTGTAGGGGGTCTTGCTGGGGCTGGTGTTTCAGAGTCTAGGGCAGTGCAGTGGTGTTCGGGCAGTGTAGGGGGTCTTGCTGGGGCTGGTGTTTCAGGGTTTAGGGCAGTGCAGTGGTGTTCGGGCAGTGTAGGGGTCGTGCTGGGGCTGGTGTTTCAGGGTTTAGGGCAGTGCAGTGGTGTTCGGGCAGTGTAGGGGGTCGTGCTGGGGCTAGTGTTTCAGGATTTAGGGCAGAGCAAAGGTGTTCAGGCAGTGTAGGGGGTTTTGCTGGAGGTGGTGTTTCAGGGTTTAGGGCAGTGCAGTGGTGTTCGTGCAGTGTAGGGGCGTGGTGTTTCAGGGTTTAGGGCAGTGAGTGGTGTTCAGGCAGTGTAGGGGGTCGTGCTGTGGGTGGTGTTTCAGGGTTTAGGGCAGTGCAGTGGTGTTCGGGCAGTGTAGGGGGTCGTGCTGAGGGGTGGTGTTTCAGGGTTTAGGGCAGTGCAGTGGTGTTCGGGCAGTGTAGGGGGTCGTGCAGGGGGTGGTGTTTCAGGGTTAAGGGCAGTGCAGTGGTGTTTGGGCAGTGTAGGGGGTCGTGCAGGGGTGGTGTTTCAGGGTTTAGGGCAGTGCAGTGGTGTTCGGCCAGTGTAGGTGGTCTTGCTGGGGGTGGTGTTTCAGGCTTTGCAGTGCAGTGGTGTTCGGGCATTGTAGGGGGTCTTGCTGGGGGTGGTGTTTCAGGGTTTAGGGCAGTGCAGTGGTGTTCTGGCAGTGTAGGGGTCTTGCTGGGGCTGGTGTTTCAGGGTTTAGGGCAGTGCAGTGGTGTTCGGGCAGTGTAGGGGGTCGTGCTGGGGCTGGTGTTTGAGGGTTTAGGGTAGTGCAGTGGTGTTCGGGCAGTGTAGGGGTCGTGCTGGGGCTGGTGTTTCAGGGTTTAGGGCAGGGCAGTGGTTTTCGGGCAGTGTAGGCGGTCGTGCTGGGGCTGGTGTTTCAGGGTTTAGGGCAGTGCAGTGGTGTTCGGGCAGTGTACGGGGTTGTGCTGGGGCTGGTGTTTCAGGGTTTAGGGCAGTGCAGTGGTGTTCGGGCAGTGTAGGGGGTCTTGCTGGGGGTGATGTTTCAGGGTTTAGGGCAGTGCAGTGGTGTTCGGGCAGTGTAGGGGGTCTTGCTGGGGGTGATGTTTCAGGGTTTAGGGCAGTGCAGTGGTGTTCGGGCAGTGTGGGGGGTCTTGCTGGGGCTGGTGTTTCAGGGTTTAGGGCAGTGCAGTGGTGTTCGGGCAGTGTAGGGGGTCGTGCTGGGGCTGGTGTTTGAGGGTTTAGGGTAGTGCAGTGGTGTTCGGGCAGTGTAGGGGTCGTGCTGGGGCTGGTGTTTCAGGGTTTAGGGCAGTGCAGTGGTGTTCGGGCAGTGTAGGCGGTCGTGCTGGGGCTGGTGTTTCAGGGTTTAGGGCAGTGCAGTGGTGTTCGGGCAGTGTACGGGGTTGTGCTGGAGCTGGTGTTTCAGGGTTTAGGGCAGTGCAGTGGTGTTCGGGCAGTGTAGGGGGTCGTGCTGGGGCTGGTGTTTCAGGGTTTAGGGCAGTGCAGTGGTGTTCGGGTAGTGTAGGGGGTCGTGCTGGGGGGAGCATTTTAGGGTTTAGGGCAGTGCAGTGGTGTTCGGGTAGTGTAGGGGTCGTGCTGGGGGAGTGTTTGAGGGTTTAGGGCAGTGCAGTCGTGTTCGGGTAGTGTAGGGGTTGTGCTGGGGGTAGTATTTTAGGGTTTAGGGTAGTGCAGTGGTGTTCGGGTAGTGTAGGGGGTCGTGCTGGGGGTAGTGTTCTAGGGTTTAGGGCAGTGCAGTGGTATTTGGGCAGTGTAGGGGGTCGTGCTGGGGGTGGTGTTTCAGGGTTTAGGGCAGTGCAGTGGTGTTCGGGCAGTGTAGGGGGTGGGTGTTTCAGGGTTTAGGGCAGTGCAGTGGTGTTCGGGCAGTGTAGGGGGTCATGCAGGGGGTTGTGTTTCAGGGTTTAGGGCAGTGGTGTTCGGGCAGTGTAGGGGGTCGTGCTGGGGGTGGTGTTTCAGGGTTTGGGGCAGTGCAGTGGTGTTCGGAGCAGTAAAGGGGGTCGTGCTGGGGGTGGTGTTTCAGGGTTTAGGGCAGTGCAGTGGTGTTCGGGCAGTGTAGGGGGCGGTGCAGGGGTGGTGTTTCAGGGTTTAGGGCAGTGCAGTGGTGTTCGGGCAGTGTAGGGGGTGGTGCAGGGGGTGGTGTTTCAGGGTTTAGGGCAGTGCAGTGGTGTTCGGGCAGTGTAGGGGGTCATGCAGGGGGTGGTGTTTCAGGGTTTAGGGCAGTGCAGTGGTGTTCGGGCAGTGTAGGGGGTTGTGCTGGGGCTGGTGTTTCAGGGTTTAGGGCAGTGCAGTGGTGTTCGGGCAGTGTAGGGGTCGTGCTGGGGCTGGTGTTTCAGGGTTTAGGGCAGTGCAGTGGTGTTCGGGCAGTGTACGGGGTCGTGCTGGGGATGGTGTTTCAGGGTTTAGGGCAGTGCAGTGGTGTTCGGGCAGTGTAGGTGGTCGTGCTGGGGCTGGTGTTTCAGGGTTTAGGGCAGTGCAGTGGTGTTCGGGCAGTGTAGGGGGTCATGCTGGGGCTGGTGTTTCAGGGTTTAGGGCAGTGCAGTGGTGTTCGGGCAGTGTAGGGGTCTTGCTGGGGCTGGTGTTTCAGGGTTTAGGGCAGTGCAGTGGTGTTCGGGCAGTGTAGGGGGTCGTGCTGGGGCTGGTGTTTCAGGGTTTAGGGCAGTGCAGTGGTGTTCGGGCAGTGTAGGGGGTCGTGCTGGGGCTAGTGTTTCAGGATTTAGGGCAGAGCAAAGGTGTTCAGGCAGTGTAGGGGTTTTGCTGGAGGTGGTGTTTCAGTGTTTAGGGCAGTGCAGTGGTGTTCGTGCAGTGTAGGGGGTGGTGTTTCAGGGTTTAGGGCAGTGGTGTTCAGGCAGTGTAGGGGGTCTTGCTGGGGTTGATGTTTCAGGGTTTAGGGCAGTGCAGTGGTGTTCGGGCAGTGTAGGGGGTCGTGCTGTGGGTGGTGTTTCAGGGTTTAGGGCAGTGCAGTGGTGTTCGGGCAGTGTAGGAGGTCGTGCAGGGGTGGTGTTTCAGGGTTTAGGGCAGTGGTGTTCGGGCAGTGTAGGGGGTCGTGCTGGGGGTGGTGTTTCAGGGTTTAGGGCAGTGCAGTGGTGTTCGGGCAGTGTAGGGTGTCGTGCTGAGGGGTTGTGTTTCAGGGTTTAGGGCAGTGCAGTGGTGTTTGGGCAGTGTAGGGGGTCGTGCAGGGGGTGGTGTTTCAGGTTTAGGGCAGTGCAGTGGTGTTCGGCCAGTGTAGGTGCTCTTGCTGGGGGTGGTGTTTTAGGCTTTAGTGCAGTGTTGTTCGGGCAGTGTAGGGGGTCTTGCTGGGGGTGGTGTTTCAGGGTTTAGGGCAGTGCAGTGGTGTTCGGGCAGTGTAGGGGGTCTTGCTGGGGCTGGTGTTTCAGGGTTTAGGGCAGTGCAGTGGTGTTCGGGCAGTGTAGGGGTCGTGCTGGGGCTGGTGTTTGAGGGTTTAGGGTAGTGCAGTGGTGTTCGGGCAGTGTAGGGGGTCGTGCTGGGGCTGGTGTTTCAGGGTTTAGGGCAGTGCAGTGGTTTTCGGGCAGTGTAGGCGGTCGTGCTGGGGCTGGTGTTTCAGGGTTTAGGGCAGTGCAGTGGTGTTCGGGCAGTGTACGGGGTTGTGCTGGGGCTGGTGTTTCAGGGTTTAGGGCAGTGCAGTGGTTTTCGGGCAGTGTAGGCGGTCGTGCTGGGGCTGGTGTTTCAGGGTTTAGGGCAGTGCAGTGGTGTTCGGGCATTGTACGGGGTTGTGCTGGGGCTGGTGTTTCAGGCTTTAGTGCAGTGGTGTTCGGGCAGTGTAGGGGGTCTTGCTGGGGGTGGTGTTTCAGGGTTTAGGGCAGTGCAGTGGTGTTCGGGCAGTGTAGGGGGTCTTGCTGGGGCTGGTGTTTCAGGGTTTAGGGCAGTGCAGTGGTGTTCGGGCAGTGTAGGGGGTCATGCTGGGGCTGGTGTTTGAGGGTTTAGGGTAGTGCAGTGGTGTTTGGGCAGTGAAGGGGGTCGTGCTGGGGCTGGTGTTTCAGGGTTTAGGGCAGTGCAGTGGTTTTCGGGCAGTGTAGGCGGTCGTGCTGGGGCTGGTGTTTCAGGGTTTAGGGCAGTGCAGTGGTGTTCGGGCAGTGTAGGGGGTTGTGCTGGGGCTGGTGTTTCAGGGTTTAGGGCAGTGCAGTGGTGTTCGGGCAGTGTAGGGGGTCGTGCTGGGGGTGGTGTTTCAGGGTTTAGGGCACTGCAGTGGTGTTCGGGCAGTGTAGGGGGTCGTGCTGGGACTGGTGTTTCAGGGTTTAGGGCAGTGCAGTGGTGTTCGGGCAGTGTAGGGGGTCGTGCTGGGGGTGGTGTTTCAGGGTTTAGGGCAGTGCAGTGGTGTTCGGGCAGTGTAGGGGTCTTGTTGGGGGTGATGTTTCAGGGTTTAGGGCAGTGCAGTGGTGTTCGGGCAGTGTAGGGGGTCTTGCTGGGGGTAGTGTTTCGGGGTTTAGGGCAGTGCAGTGGTGTTCGTGGCAGTGTAGGGGGTCGTGCTGGGGGTGGTGTTTCAGGGTTTAGGGCAGAGCAGTAGTGTTCGGGCAGTGTAGGGGATCGTGCAGGGGGTGGTGTTTCAGGGTTTAGGGCAGTGCAGTGGTGTTCGGGCAGTGTAGGGGGTCGTGCTGGGGGTGGTGTTTCAGGGTTTAGGGCAATGCAGTGGTGTTCGGGCAGTGTAGGGGGTCGTGCAGGGGGTGGTGTTTCAGGGTTTAGGGCAGTGCAGTGGTGTTCGGGCAGTGTAGGGGTAGTGCTGGGGCTGGTGTTTCAGGGTTTAGGGCAGTGCAGTGGTGTTCGGGCAGTGTAGGGGTCTTGCTGGGGGTGGTGTTTCAGGGTTTAGGGCAGTGGTGTTCGGGCAGTGTAGGGGGTCTTGCTGGGGGTGATGTTTCAGGGTTTAGGGCAGTGCAGTGGTGTTCGGGCAGTGTAGGGGGTCTTGCTGGGGGTAGTGTTTCAGGGTTTAGGGCAGTGCAGTGGTGTTCGTGCGGTGTAGGGGGTCGTGCTGGGGATGGTGTTTCAGGGTTTAGGGCAGTGCAGTAGTGTTCGGGCAGTGTTGGGGTTCGTGCAGGGGGTGGTGTTTCAGGGTTTAGGGCAGTGCAGTGGTGTTCGAGCAGTGTAGGGGGTCATGCTGGGGGTGGTGTTTCAGGGTTTAGGGCAGTGCAGTGGTGTTCGGGCAGTGTAGGGGGTCGTGCTGGGGTGGTGTTTCAGGGTTTAGGGCAGTGGTGTTTGGGCAGTGTAGGGGGTCTTGCTGGGGGTGATGTTTCAGGGTTTAGGGCAGTGCAGTGGTGTTCGAGCAGTGTAGGAGGTCTTGCTGGGGGTAGTGTTTCAGGGTTTAGGGCAGTGCAGTGGTGTTCGGGCAGTGTAGGGGGCGTGCTGGGGGTGATGTTTCAGGGTTTAGGGCAGTGCAGTGGTATTCGGGCAGTGTAGGGGTCGTGAAGGGGGTGGTGTTTCAGGGTTTAGGGCAGTGCAGTGGTGTTCGGGCAGTGTAGGGGGTCGTGCTAGGGTTGGTGTTTCAGGGTTTAGGGCAGTGCAGTGGTGTTCGGGCAGTGTAGGGGGTCGTGCAGGGGCTGGTGTTTCAGGGTAGTGCAGTGGTGTTTGGGCAGTGTAGGGGGTCATGCTGGGGGTAGTGTTTTAGGGTTTAGGGTTGTGCAGTGGTGCTTGTGTAGTGTAGGGGATCGTGCTGGGGGTAGTGTTTTAGGGTTTAGGGTAGTGCAGTGGTGTTTGTGTAGTGTAGGGGGTCATGTTTTAGGGTAGTGCAGTGGTGTTTGGGTAGTGTAGGGGGTCGTGCTGGGGGTAGTGTTTTAGGGTTTAGGTTAGTGCAGTGGTGGTTGGGTAGTGTAGGGGTCGTGCTGGGGGTAGTGTTTTAGGGTTTAAGGTAGTGCAGTGGTGTTTGTGTAGTGTAGGGGGTCGTGCTGGGGGTAGTGTTTTAGGGTTTAGGGTAGTGCAGTGGTGCTTGTGTAGTATAGGGGGTCGTGCTGGGGGCAGTGTTTTAGGGTTTAGGGTAGTGCAGTGGTGTTTGTGTAGTGTAGGGGGTCATGTTTTAGGGTAGTGCAGTGGTGTTTGGGTAGTGTAGGGGGTCATGCTGGGGGTAGTGTTTTAGGATTTAGGTTAGTGCAGTGGTGTTGGGGTAGTCTTTTAGGGTTTAGGGCAGTGCAGTGGTGTTTGTGTAGTGTAGGGGGTCGTGCTGCGGGTAGCGTTTTAGGGTTTAGGGTAGTGCAGTGGTGCTTGTGTAGTATAGGGGGTCGTGCTGGGGGCAGTGTTTTAGGGTTTAGGGTAGTGCAGTGGTGTTTGTGTAGTGTAGGGGTCATGTTTTAGGGTAGTGCAGTGGTGTTTGGGTAGTGTAGGGGTTATGCTGGGGGCAGTGTTTTAGGATTTAGGTTAGTGCAGTGGTGTTGGGGTAGTCTTTTAGGGTTTAGGGTAGTGCAGTGGTGTTTGTGTAGTGTAGGGGGTCGTGCTTTGGGTAGTGTTTTAGGGTTTAGGGCAGTGCAGTGGTGTTTTTGTAGTGTAGGGGGGTCATGTTTTAAGATGCAACGCTTCAATACCTGACCAGTCTGCACTACATAAAACTGCAAAAAAACTAAAAATAAAAAGTGTTTTGCACACTTTTGTCATTGGGCTATATGTGGGCTACATCTGGGTAATATTTGTGCTACATTTGGGCTCTTTTTTCACTGGTGGCCATCTTGGAAGACTTCTTTGTTATGAAGTTTCCTAATTTCCTCATTTACTGCAGTCTCCTCAGTAGGAAATGCTTTCAGTTTTTTACTTTGATTCCATCAAAAAGGCATTCAGATGTGTCACACATTTGCCATAAATTCAGAATGTTAGCACTCTAGTTGTTCATTAGATCACTCTAGTAAAGCTACTGCTCACCAAGGAGTTAACTGGAAGTCTACTGCTGGTATTGAAAGTGATTGTTTCAGTCTGCGTGTCAGAATTTTCTAATGAAATAGAAGAGGATTTGAGATCTCACTTAAAACATGCACTAAATTTTCTTTTTGCAGCACTAACCATAATTTCTATGGCAAAATGAACCCCCTCATTGTGTTCCTTTTTAAATTAAATGTTTTAAGTGTTACCAGTTTATTCCAATCAAGATGGCTACAGGTGTGCCATACTTTTGTCATAAGTAAGGCTGTTAGCACTCTAGTTGTTCTTTAGAACACTCTGGGAAGCTGCAGTAGAACACAAAGGCATCAACTGACAGGCTGCTCCTGTTGAAATATAACAGGAAGATATTTGAGATCTCACTTAAAACATGTCCTCATTTTTCTTTCTACAGCACTAACCATAATTTCTATGGCAAAATGAACCCCCTCATTTTGTTCCTTTTTAAATTAAATGTTTTAAGTTTTACCAGTTTATTCCAATCAAGATGGCTTCAGGTGTGCCATACTTTTGTCATAAGTAAGACTGTTAGCGCTCTAGTTGTTCTTTAGAACACTCTGGGACGCTGCAGTAGAACACAAAGGCATCAACTGACAGGCTGCTCCTGTTGAAATATAACAGGAAAATATTTGAGATCACACTTGAAACATGTCCTAATTTTTCTTTCTACAGCACTAACCATAATTTCTATGACAAAATGAACCCCATCATTTTGTTCCTTTTTAAATTAAATGTTTTAAGTGTTACCAGTTTATTCCAATCAAGATGGCTTCAGGTGTGCCATACTTTTGTCATAAGTAAGACTGTTAGCGCTCTAGTTGTTCTTTAGAACACTCTGGGAAGCTGCAGTAGAACACACAGGCATCAACTGACAGGCTGCTCCTGTTGAAATATAACAGGAAGATATTTGAGATCACACTTGAAACATGTCCTAATTTTTCTTTCCAGAGGACTAACCATAATTTCTATGACAAAATGAACCCCATCATTTTGTTCCTTTTTAAATTAAATGTTTTAAGTGTTACCAGTTTATTACAATCAAGATGGCTTCAGGTGTGCCATACTTTTGTCATAAGTAAGGCTGTTAGCACTCTAGTTGTTCTTTAGAACACCCTGGGAAGCTGCAGTAGAACACAAAGGAATCAACTGACAGTCTCTGCCCTTGTTGGATGTACATGTTTTACTGAGAATGTCAGACTTCATTCTCACATGACTGAGAAAGATAATGTGAATTTACAGAAAATATGCTCTCATTTTAGCTTCTGGAGCACCTTCCAAAACTGTATGGGACAAGCATGTGAAAATAGTTTTCTCTCAAACATGATTCATGATATCTCAGCAGAAAGTTTTTCACAGGGTAATATCACCTTAGAACACACCACAATTCCTGAAATTAGTATGGTACCATCAACAAATGAATTCTAATGTAACTAAAGTCTGTTATCACCCTTTATAGTTCTCCTTTTGGTAACCCTCAAAATCTTCGATTCACTACAATGCATTTCAATGGGGTACTATCATTTATATTGCTCCCAAGATGGCTGCCAGCAATTCCAGGATGAAGTGCTGACAGCCAATCAGATCTCACGATGACATGTGTGGTTAGGCTCCGCCCAGATATATATGTGTTTTTACTTTTGATTTTCTCAGCAACTACTGATCGGATTTACACCATTTAACAAAAAGGGTTCTTTCTGACCCAAGAACTACCTCTTTGCCAAATTTGGTGTAATTCCGTTCAGCAGTTCGGGCTGTAGCCTTGCATAAAGTTTCCTATGGGAAATTGATTTTTGACTCTTATTTTTTAATTTCTCCGCAACTACTGAACGGATTTACACCATTTAACAAAAAGGGTTCTTTCTGAACCAAGAACTACCTCTTTGCCAAATTTTGTGTAATTCCGTTCAGCAGTTCGGCTGTAGCCGTGGCTAAACTTTCCTATGGGAAAATGAATGGGAAAACACGTTTTGGGACCCCCTTTTTCTCGGCCCCCGCTTGACGAATCACCCCGAAACTTTCAGGGTAGGAGCGGACCGGAGCGGGCCATAAAGTTTGAAAAGTTCGCGAAGATTCGTCAACCGACACAAGAGTTATTTCAAATAGAATGTTGTAGATTTCCTATGGAAAATAGGTCCTAACTATAACTATCTACTGGCGACCGCCAGTAGATAATATATATATATATATATATATATATATATAGAGATATATATATATATATTACCTACTGGTGGTCACGTTTTTTGATTTGCCAATATCTTTGGCGCCGTTTGATGAATCTTCGCAAATTGTTCAAAACTAATGGCCCGCTCCAGTCAGCTCCTGTCTTGAAAGTTTCGGGTGATTCGTCAAGGGGGGCGAGAAAAATAGGGGGGTCCCAAAATGCGTTTTCTCCATGTTGATTTCCATAGTATCTTTTGTTGCGGCTACAGACCGAACTGCTGAACGGAAATACACAAAATTTGGCAGAGAGGAAGCTGTTTTCAAGAGTGCAGTCTTTGCTTTAAATGGTGTAAATCTGTTCAGTAGTTCTTGTGAAATGTAAAAATAAAAAATATCAATATCTGGTGACCGCAGTGGATTTGCGATGCCTCCCGAGTGCGAGCTTCATTCTGATTGGCTGTCAACACTCCAAACCAAGGAATGTTGGCAGCCATCTTGTGACTTGGTAAAATCGAGTAACAAGAAAAAGGGAATAAAAAGGTGAATAAAAAGAAAAGGGGGCAGGGTAGAAACACCCTGACCCCCTAGGCCTGGTCAAGGGGTCCAACAGAAATCCCCAGGGCCAATTTTTTTTTTTTGGGGCGGAATTCATGCTGGGTGCGCGAATCCTGTCGAAATAATTTTAAAAAAACAAAGCGCTGTATGCCGTGCTGCGTTTTAATGAGCCCCCGGGTGGGCCAGGTCCCGGGGGCAATATGCAAAATATATGCGGGGCCTCGCGGGACCCCGCATCCCCGGGGACCACCACCTCCCCAGGGCTTTTCATAACTATGGGTGGGGAGGCCTCGCGGGCCCCCCCATTCCCAGGGGACTGCCACCTCCCTGGGGATTTATTAATTATGTGCAGGGTGCACGCGGACCCCCCGCAGCTACAGGGACCGCCACCTCCCCGGGGCTTTACTAAATTATGGCAGGGGCCTCACGGGCCCCCCCATGCCCCGGGGACTGCCACCTCCCCATGGCTATTATAATAAGTAAGTGTGGGGGGGCTCGAGCCTCCCCACACTGCCCCAGGGACCACCACCTCCCAGGGGCTTTAAACTTGTTGGGAGGGGGGCCCCCCTCCTAGAGCCCTAGATGGTCCTGGGGACCGCCACCCCTCAGGTCCGGCTCCGGCCCTGTCATTGCAAAATTCTGCTTTGCTTTGCGGAAGCGAGGGCAGGAAAACTGTTCTCGCTTCCATGAAGCAAAGCAGTATTGCTTTTGGACAAGGGGAGCTGCATATCAGTAGCTTCCCTTGTCCAAAAGCAATGCCGGCTCCCGCAGGAGGAGGGGAGCTGGCTGGGACCGCGGGGCATTGGGGCTCCCCCGCGGTCCCCAACGTGAGGGCATGCCCCGGGGTTGGGGTCCCCGGGGCAAAAAAAAAGCCCTTAGGGTGGGTAAATGTTTTTTTTTTTTAATGTACAAAGTGACTGAGCCTTGGGGGATGGGGTCCCCGAGGCAGAGTTTGAGTAATGAGAATGGGGGGCATTTTTTATTTCTCGCGAGCCTGGAGTCGCGACTTCATCGCGGCTCTCAGCGGGCCCCCCTGTGTAACCACGATGGGTTTGCGAATCCATGCAAAATTAAAAAAGAGTATGTATGTTTTTTTAAAAGTAATATTGACTGTTGGGTTATAGGCTGGCTCTAAAAAGAGCCCTTGTTTTCATTATGAGTTTGTTGTAGCTACATGTAAGTGCGGATGCACAGCTTTAGGTTGTTGAGGAAGACTCGGTTGCCTTGATCTGTGAAGTGAACTCCATCACTTCTGTAGATGTCGTCCATATCAAAACGTAGATTGTTGTTATAGATGGACCCCATTCTATGATCTCTGAGGTATGCAGAAACAGCTTTATTGACTTTCTTCCTAGCTTTCTGAAACTGTGGACAGAATTGATATGACCACTTCCATTTCTGTCTTTGGCATATATTAGAGTATACAAAGACAGTTTGAGGCAAAAGCAACATCAATTGTGCAAAGGTATCCTTCATTAGCATTTCCAGACCTATCCCAGTCAATGTGCCTAGGTTATTGCCACCACGGTGCACAATCATGAGGTCAGGGAGTTGGAGATGCAAAAAGGTTTTAACCAAAGGCAACAATTGGTGCCACTTTAATCCTCTCTGTGCAATCCATTTCCAAACCTAGGTCTTTGGCAATACCTCTGCATTCAGCATACCTTTTGCACCAGAAAACATAGCTGTGCCCTACAATCCACACTGTGAGCATCTTGAAGGGATGTCTGGAAGGAATGAGAAAATGTCTATAGCTGACTCACCAAACGCCACCACGCTATATGGATTGTACTCGGTCCTTCGGGACGGTAATTTCACCCGCCAAGTGGATCGCCACACTTGACCCTTCTCCGAACCCTTCCGGGACGGTTAACTCTTTCCGCCACGGTAAATCATTTTATCGTTCTCGTCTTCCCGCGGTCCCGGCCCCTTGTAGCAATTTCAACTCACTGGACACCTATTTAGGTCGTACAATTCCGGTTCTCGGCTTGCTACCAGAACATGTGCCGCAATACCTTGTGCTGATTCTGACATGGATTTAATGTCTAGAATTTATCGTATACAGGCATGCTAAATTCTTATGTCCTGAAGATGATCCCATGATTTCCCCATAGGGATCGAAACGTCGTCGACACCCTATATACCATATGCATGCAAATATTGTGAATTTATTGTGCAATGGTATTACTATGTGATTGAAGCCTGTTAATTTTGTTAATTTCATGATTTACAGACACATTCCCCTTGCCTGAAAATCTTCCCCACCCTTATGTTGTCTGTCTATGGTTTTGAGTTGGACGCTGGTTGTGTCCCACTTGTAATTGTATATGTATTTTTTCTATGCACGTATTTAAAATATTAAAAATCTGTCCGGCTGGACAAAGAATATATAGTCTATTTAGTATATGTTTACTTTCTGCCTTAATTTATAACTGTTTAGGGACCATTGTCTTTTGAAATAGTTCATCAAGATTGTGCACACAAAAATAGGATACATGTTACTTTGCTGAGGTATCATGTTTGTGATTCGTTATTAGAAAATGTTTGAAAGGTACAGTAGATACCATAAGGTAATATTTTGCAAAAGTCAACCACACCTGCTGTTTGCATTAGTAAGCTTGTGTGCTGAACTTGAAACTATGGTGAACTTGTGACCTGCCAGTACAGTTGAATGTTCCATGAACTGTTACTATGGAAACTGGCATTAAGTAGAATGGGGTAAGGGTTGAAACTTAACTGTGGACCTAAAATGTAAAATGGATACTTAAATATAAGTGAAAAGTTAGTAAATTAAGGTTTTCGAAGACAGTAGTATGTGTAGAAGTAGTGTGTTGCTGAAAAACTATACTAGTATTATTAAAAATAGGTTTTTGAACTCCCATGTGGATTTGCGGCTCCACCGCGGTAGAGTTGCGACTCCAGAAAATTACAGAACCAGTTTGGGCACCATTTGAAGAGAGTTAGAAAGGGTTAATATGTCTAACCAATAGAAATGTGTCTTACAATTTGAAATAATGATGGAAGCAATGCGATTTGATACTTACATTTATTTGAGTGCAAAAAGAGAGGGAAAGTTTGCAATTTCTGGTTTCACCTTTCTGAGAGAGGTGCATTACATTTCTTGTGTGGAAAAGAAAATCTTTTAAGAGTTTCTGATATTTGGTATTCTGCAATACTACCTCAAACGTGAGTAATCAATTTGTAAGGTGTATTATATATTATTCAGCACTGATTTATTGTTTCTAGTGATATTTTTACTTTAAAAATAAAAAATAATCTGTGTGGATATTGTAAGACAAATGTGATGTGTAAAATATGTTATGAAATGTACAGCTCTCTATTGTACTTTGTATTATTGTAATGAAAAGATTTTTGAAATAGTTTGTAAATAGTAGCATGGTAGAAGGATTAGTGTTTGCTTTCTTGAATTACCCAGGCAGTACTCTTGTACTGAACTTTTCACTGAGGCAGTACTCATCCAGTCATGCATTCTCTCAGGCACTACCCACTACCCATCTATTTGTATGTTGCTTTGATATATGATGACACTTTAAAAGGTACAGACACATGCATGCATGCTTTCTGGAATATTGTGAGACTTTTAACAGATAGATTGAAAAGGTTGCTGCTTTGTAGTTAGCTCGTATTGGTCTGTGGAGATGTATACTTGAAGTATACCGCATAATTTTAGGTGTCTCTTTAAAATGGGGAATGCAGTCTTTCAAGTTTAAGGGACTTTTTAGTCTTATGACTGAGGTATGTGTTTGTGTGCTCATGTATTCTCTCACGTGTTATGACTAAATAGATGATAGAGGTGTAAAACTCTGGTACACATGTCTTTGTATGTTTCTTTTACATATAATGCCACTAGGAAAAGGCACAGATACATGCATGTTATGTAATCCTTCAGACATTAACCATAGATTTGTGCAATCATTCAGGCACAACTATCCCACTCTCATGTACTCACTCAGGTACTACTGATGCACTGATAGAATGTCCCAAGCATTACCTTTACACTCATATTTTCTCTCATGTACTTCTCATACAGTCATACAATCATCCAGTTACTACCACTGCAGTGATAGAATCACTCAGGCAGTAACCATGCACTTTTTATTGTTTCAAGTACTACTCATGCACTCTTGTCTTCAACCATGCGTTAGCCTTGCACTCATCGTTTGTCTAAGGTATTTTCCCTGCACTGTTCTAATCACCCATTCGGTACTGCTGCGCTCATGCAATCACCCAGGCAGTACTCTTGCACTGAACTATTCACTCAGGCACTATCCATCCAGTCATCCATTCTCTCAGGCACTGCCCACTACCCATCTATTTGTATGTTTCTATGATATATGATGCCACTTTTAAAAGGTACAGACACATGAATGCGTGCTCTCTGGAATATGGTGAGACTTTTAACAGACACATTAAAAAAGTTGCTGCTTTGTATTTGGCTAGGTGCAACACTCTGACTAGTTACTGAATAGTGAAGCTGCAGCCCAAAAGTGAGGTTTAAGAAATGTTGGCAGAGGGATTAGTAATTAGGTTAGTTCGTATTGCTCTATGAAGATGTACACTTCAAGTATACCGCATAATGTTAGGTGTCTCTTTAAAATGGGAAGTACAGTCTGTCAAGTTTAAGGGACTTTTTAGTCTTATGAGTGAGGTATGTGTCTGCGTGCACATGTATTCTGTCACGTGTTATGTCTAAACAGATGGTAGAGGTATAAAACTTTGGTATACATGTATTTGTATGTTTGTTTTATATATGATGCCTCTAAGAAAAGGCACAGACACATGCATGCCATGAAATCCCTCAGACATTAACCATAGATTTGTGCAATCACCCAGGCACTACTATCCAGGTCAAAGATTTAGTCAGGCACTACCCATGCTCTTATCTACTCACTCTGATACTACTGATGCACTCATAGAATGGTCCAAGCATTACTCTTACACACATATTTTCTCTCTGATGCTTCTCATACAGTCATACAATAATCCAGTTACTACCGCTGCAGTCTTAGAATCACTCAGGCAGTACCCATGCACTTTCTTTGTTCTTTATAGCACTACTCATACACTCTTGTCTTCAACTATGTGTTAGCCTTGCACTCATGATTTGTCTAAGGTCTTTCCCCTGCACTGATCTAATCACCTATTGAGTACTGCTGCTCTCATGCAATCACTCAGGCAGTACTCTTGCACTGAACTATTCACTCAGGCGCTACCCATCCGGTCATCCATTCTCTCAGGCACTACGCACTATCCATCTATTTGCATGTTTCCTCTAGGAAAAGGCACAGACAAATGCATGCCATGTAATCCCTCAGACATTAACCATAGATTTGTGCAATCACCCAGGCACTACTATCGCTGTCAAAGATTCAGTCAGGCACTACCCATGCTCTGTTCTACTCACTCTGATACTACTGATGCACTCATAGAATGGTCCAAGCATTACTCTTACACACATATTTTCTCTCAGGTGCTTCTAATACAGTCATACAATCATCCAGTTACTACCGCTGCAGTCATAGAATCACTCAGGCAGTACCCAAGCACTTTTTTTGTTCTTTCTAGCACTACTCATACTCTCTTGTCTTCAACTATGTGTTAGCCTTGCACTCATAATTTGTTTAAGGTAGTTTCCCTGCACTGATCTAAACACCTATTGAGTACTGCTGCTCTCATGCAATCACCCAGGCAGTACTCTTGCACTGAACTATTCACTCAGGCGCTACCCATCCATTCTCTCAGGCACTACCCACTATCCATCTATTTGCATGTTTCTTTAATATATTTTGTATTTGCCTAGGCCCAACACTCTGAGTAATTTCTGAATAGTGAAGCTGCAGCTCAAAATTGAGGTTTAAGAGTTGTTGATAGAAGGATTAGTGATTAGGTTAGTTCGTATTGGTCTATGGAAATGCATACTTCAAATATGCCACATAATTTTAGGTGACTCTTTAAAATGGAAAGTGCAGTCTGTCAAGGTTAAGGGACTTTGTAGTTTTATGACTCAAGTATGTGTCAGCTATATAGAGTTATAAAACACTGGTATATATGTATTTGTATGTTTCTTTTACATATGGTGGGACTAGGAAAAGGTACATACATATGTGGGCTTGTTTTTAGGAATATAGTGAGAATTACATCTATATACACAAGCAGTAGGTGTGCACTAATGAAAAGTAGCTCATATCTCTCTTTGACTCATGAATTCACTAGGCATTCTTATTCAGTTATGCAAAGAAGGAGGCACTACTTATACACAGTTTTAAACAGTTAGACATTAACCATACATTCATATAATCACCTAGACACTACTATTCCATTCAAACATTTACTCAGCCAGTACCTATGCACTCATGTATTCACTGAGACACTACTGATGCACTTATGCAATGGTCCAAGCATTACCTTAATACTCATACTTTCTCAGAGGTATTTCTCATACATTCATCCAGGTAGAATCTGCAGTGATAGAATCACACAAGCAGTATGCGTGCATTCATGCATT
Organism: Calotriton arnoldi; assembly: GCA_963921515.1. Lineage (NCBI taxonomy): Eukaryota > Metazoa > Chordata > Amphibia > Caudata > Salamandridae > Calotriton > Calotriton arnoldi. The sequence goes on along the minus strand of CAWUFW010023823.1, from coordinate 47,432 downwards.
ATCTCAAGCTCTATCCATACTCTCATGCAATAAACCAAGCTTTAGGTTTGTACTCATAGATTCTCTCAGGTATTTTTCATGTAGAGGCGGCTCGCAGAGGGAGTGCTGCGGGGCTGTGGGGCGGGGCTGGGGAGTGGCTGGGTGGGGGGTAGTAGAGTAGGACATACGACGGGCAGGAGTAAAGCAAGTAAATAAATAAATAAAACTATTTACCTTGCGCTCGCTGCATCGACAACTCTGCGGAGATTGAACGATCAAAATACTAATCAAAGGAGATAAGAAATTTTTAGAACAAAGGAGAAGCAAATAAAGAAACACAATGGAAAAGAAACACATGTGACAAAAAGACAGAAACAATTTAAAGACATACGTCTACGTATGTTTCGTAATAGAGTAATTCAAAATGTATTAAAAGATTGTAAAAAGTATAAAAAAGATCAGCAGCATATAAGAAGAAGCAACAGATTTAAGCGAAGTAGATACTGCTTTTGAATTGAAACGGAAATTATTTATATTGGTATTGAAGAGAATGAAAACATTGAATAAAACAATGCACTTTATGAAGGAGAAAAGCAAAAGAAAAAGACTGGTTAATAGAAGTAACTTTTGCAAAGCTTTTTCTGGTGAATGGATGCACACTTCTAGTACTGAGCCTTTCTTTAATGAAGAAAGCTATTTTCAACAAAATGCATTAGTTCATGCAGTTGATACCAGTGGTTGTTGTTATGAAATAAAAGATGGTTGTCCAATTGAAATAGAAAAGATGGTTCCTAGAAATGTGGAAGAAGTAACAGCTGAAGAAGTTCAAAGGAGAAGTGCACAGGCTCCAGTGTATTAGTGGGATTGCAGTAGTATTTGTAGTATTCAACAGGAATCTATTGATATATTACGAGTTTTCTTGCGACAATATGCAAAAAAAAAGTGTTAAACAGAAGATTAAGATGTTGCAGGAACTAGATCCATGTACAGTAAGAAAATATACTAAGTTGTAGGGTCATTCTCTGGCTTGTCTTTCTAGAAACGTGTGTAAAAGTACTTTTCATCATTTAAGAATGTTAGCAGTACATCACTCAGAAATGTGGAAGTTAGTAAGGAGATTGTACTACGTAAAAAGTCCTGCATTATCTTTAAGTGAAATGAACACAGCTCTTTTGCATGGTTCAGTATCGGATGTAAAAAAGTTTGTGATGATATACAGTTTCATTTCTTTGATTCACAAGAGGAGTGTAGAGGAAGTGAGAGCTTGATAAGTGTAGGTGTTGAACAACAGATGGAAGATATTAGTACTGAGAAGTTTGCAGAAGAAATTACAAAGTTTAAGATATTTTCATGTGAAAAACCAAACTATGTTTGTATTTGTTGTCGAAGTACTCACTATAGAAGTCAAACTAGGAATGTTGATGTGTATTTAAAAAGTGAAAAGGAAAATAATGATAAGTGGGAGGAATTTGGTGCTTATTTGTTGGTGGAAGGTCGTTTTGAGTTGGGTACTGTTCAACGTATTTGTAAACATTGTTACAACAAATTAGAGCAGTACATAACAACTTAAAGGTGGTAGCTATTCCTCCGGAACTGGCAGATTTAAATACATATGAGTCCATTCGTATTCAATCTGTGCATCCGTTTCAGGCTATAGTTCGTATGGAGCCTAGAACAGGTAAGCTGCCTCCAACAGATTTACAAAGAGCTCTGAAAGGAAGAGTTGTGTACCTACCTTTAGATTTTAAGAAAAATATTAAAAACTGTTGGTATAGAGAGAGAGGAAAGTGAGCCTGTAGATATTCTAGTTAATGGTGTACCAACAAAGAGACAGAAAATATGGCAAGAGTTGGTAGATGTCACCAAACTTCAAAAGGCTACATTATATCTTGTATAGAACAATATTTATTATAAAACTGTAAATGTGGAAGAACAGGAAATATGTTTAGAAGAAGATACAGAAATTTCAATAGAAAAAGTGGACAAGCCCAGGCGTGAAGAGATTTACGAACATTAGAGTATACATCCTCTACATTCAAAAGAAGTGATTAGAAACACTATTGAGTTATTTCAAATGAAGAAAGCAAAGGGAACTCCCATGAGTGTATGGGAAAAAGTCTAGAAGCTCGTTGTTTTCCACAGCTGTTCCCCACTGGAGAAGGTGGACGATATGATGAACGTGCAGTACAGATTCCAGCTTCAGAATACTGCTCTACAAGATTGCACTTAGAAGATTCAAGATTTCGACAGAGCATTCCATACATATTTCATCTTCTATTTGAAAGTGACTTGTCTGGGGTTTCATAACCAGTGAATCACATGTTAAAAAGAGGAATTCATCTTACACATGTTTCTGCAAAGGAATTTATGGACAAAGTTCAACAAAGAGAAGATCATTTGGAATCTCAGTTAATTAATTTGATGGCGTGTCAACGTGCTACTAATGAGTATTGGTATTGTCGTCACTGCGAACTTAAATGTATGTTAAGAAACGTAGGTACTCCTACGTGGTTTCTACGACAAGCAAATTCAAATGTAAAAAACATTGAATTGAAGACAGCTGGAGAATTGTGTTCCTTGGATCCTGCGAATGTGTGCAGATATTTTAATCATAGGTTTCAAGCTATGATGTCTTTTATCTGCAATAAAAATAATCCACCTCTTGGAGAAGTTACTGATTTCTTTTGGAGAATGGAGTACCAAGCCAGAGATGCTCCTCATATACACATGCTATTATGGATCAAGAATGCACCAAAATTTGGAACTGATACTGATGAAAGTGTTTTAACTTTCATCGAACAGTATGTTACCTGTGCCATTCCAGAAAAAGAAGGAGAGAACAGCTTGAGAAAACAAGGTTTACGGTTTCAAAGTCATCGATGTGGAAAATATTGTCGACGAAAATACAATTCAAAGGGAAAATTTTCTATAAAATGTCGTTTGGATTCCCACGTCCAATAATTTCAAAAGGAAGAGTCAATAGTTTTATGTCAGCAGTAAGACATACTATAACTCGAAAATCTCTGAAGAATACATACAACATAAAAAGAAGTGAAGATTCAAAGTATATTAATGACTGCAATCCAGTGATTTTGACAATGTGGAATGCAAACATGGATATCCAGTATGTTGCAGATAATTCAATTGCTGGTGCTTGCTATGTTACATCATATATAACCAAATCTTAAAAGACAGAGTTGAAAGAAATGTGGGAAGAAATTTCACAAGAGAAGAGTCTTAGTAACTAATTGTACAGCTTTAGTTTGAAAATGCTTTCCCATCAAGAGATTGGATCCTATGAATGTTCGGATCAGTTGAGCTCTGAAAGTTTATATTCAAAGTCAAGAGGAATCATTTGAGTAAGTCTAGGTCTTGCCGCCACACAAAATAGAGTATTGAAATCTCTTCAAGAAATTGAATACTTAGCATTGAATGAACCAGAAAGTACAGATATTGTTAAAACTAATATGTTGAATACTTACTATCCGAAAAGGAGTCCACATCTGGAAAACCTATGTCTCTATGAAGTACTGCAACATTACAGCTTTAAGAGAAATGTTACAGAAAATATAAATGAAGAAAAATATGCAGTAATTGGATGTGATGGATGTTTGGTAAAACATGCCAAAGGAAATCTTATTAACCACAGAAAACTCAGCTACGAAACTCCAGATAAAAGGGAGTTTTTCTATTTAGCACTTCTGCAACTCTTCAAGCCTTGGCGTAGTGAAATGGAATTACTTGGAGATTTTGACTGCTATGAAGATTCTTTTAATGCATATAAAGATAACATTCAATGCACAATTTTCCCTACTTATCTACAAATGTTAAATGAAGAGATTGAAAAAAGAAACTACTATTGCAGCTGAAATAGCTAGAGACAGTTCTCAAGATATTCTACGTTTTGCTCCACTTAGTCAAGATCCACTAGGACAACCAATTATTGAAAATGAAGTAGCAATAGCCATGAATGAAGTAGAAACGATAATGCAACAAGCACAACAGGATATTATTGAGTTGGGAAACTTGGAAGAAGAACTAAATATTGAACAAAGAGAAATATATCAGCAAGTAACACAACAGATACAGGATGGTTTGCTGCATGAAACGAAAGAACGCCAATGCACATCATTTAAACATATTCGGATGTACATCAGTGGTCAAGCTGGAACAGGAAAACATCTCTTAATTAAAGTTTTCACAAGTTATCTACAAAAACTACTCAATCACATTTATCTTGTGTTGTAACAGCTCCAACTGGATTAGCAGCACACAACATTAAAGGGATTACTTCACATTGATTACTCATGCTACCAGTTGAACATGAAAATAAATTGGAATATCACAAGCTATTTGGAGAAGCTTGTTATGAAGTCTCAAGAGTACTGAAGAAAATGAAACTTCTAATCATTGAAGAGGTGACCATGGTCTCAAACTTAATGCTTGCCTTTGTACATTTAAGAATGCAACAGATTTTAAAAATAGGTTATGATGTTCCATTTGGCGGAAAACATGTAATTGTATTCAGCGATCTATTACAACTTACTCCTGTGAAAGGACAACTGGTTTTTAAAAACACTTGTCCATGAAGACACTATGAAATCTTTGGGAAGTATTGGAAATGTGAACATTTGGGGGGAGATTTACTAAGCTTTGCGCCGTGTTTGCGTCACAAAAGTGACGCAAATCGACGCAAAATCTTTTTTTGTAATTTACTTTTAGCGCTGGAAATAACGTAAAAGTAATGCGAAGCAGTGTTACTTTGTGCCATGGGGGCGTACCAAGGGTTGTGCATGAGCATTCCCATGCAACCACCCAAGGTTTCTTACGCTAAACCCAAATTACTAAAAACAGTAGATTGGGATTAGTGTGAGAAAACTGCACCCATTTCAACTAGGCGCAAGGAAGGAGAAATGCTTTCATTTCTCCTTCCTTTTCAGACTTTGCGTGCGTGCTGCACTGTGCAGCACGCAAACAAAGTGGGAAAAGCTTTCCCTTGTGTCGAGCATAGTATTTTGTACAGGAAGGGTACCCTTCCTGTACCAACCTATGCTGGACTCATGCATAGTGCACGGCAGCTGTAATCAGCGCCGGCGCAAGGGAAAGGGGAGGAGAGAGCCATGTCTTTGAAGATATGGCGCTCCCCTGCTCCCTCCCTGTCACGCAACGCAGCGCAACCTCGCTGGGGGCTGTACTGCGTTGCGTGACTTTTTTGTAAATCTTCCCCTTGAGCTCATTTTGAATATAAAGAACTTATTAAGAATATGCGACAAGAAAGTGATGAACATTATGGAAACATTCTTCAAGATATTAGAATTGGTGTTTTGACAAAACATGGTAAAGAAGCTTCACAAAGTCGGCTACTAATGAACTTGTTTTCAAATGAAAACATAGCACCTGAAATATTGTACAAAGAAATTGGAGAAAAGAAGTCTATAGTTTGCATAATGCCTACACTGCAAGAGTGTTCTACATTCAATCAAGTACTATTGAAATTGGAAAAACAACCAATAGTGAAAATGGAAGCTATTGATAAAATGGAACACGAAGGAGTTACTATTCTTCTCTCAGAGAAATTACAGTCAATATTGTATTTTTTGGAAAAGTCTATGTCTAAGACTGCAGGTTTAGAAAAGACTTTATATGTATGTGTAAACTGTCGGGTAATTGTACGGCGTAATTTGAATGTAGAAGAAGGTTTAGTAAAAGGAGCAATGGGAAAAGTTGTTGATTTTGTAAATTTTCAGAACAGAGATGGAATAGAATTTTTGAAGATTAAATTTGATCGGATTGAATAGGTAAAACAAATTGGATGATGTGCTGTTCGTTTTTTGCTTGTAAAAGACTTGTATGTAGGTAGAAAACAGTTTCCTCTTTCTTTAGCATATGCAGTAACCATTCATAGACAGTGCTTTGGTAAATATTGGAAGTACAGTGTTTAAAGAGGGAATGGCATATGTTGCATTGTCTCGAGTAAGAACATTATCTGGTTTGTATTTGATTGATTTTGATGAGAAAAGATTAGTGCTGATGCAAATTGCATAAGAGAGTACAATCGGTTAAGAAGACTTTATGCTCCTAACTTAGGTGAATATCCTGTATATGAGAAACGTGTAGGGTGTCAAAAAGGAAATATGACAAACATTCTACTGAGATTAAAAAAAAGAAAACAATTCAAGAGAATCGTGAAGGTGCAAAGAAATTGAAAATGGACACTGTTGATGATATTGTAGGATACCAATTAGAAAATAGTTCAGGTATCAACTGCTATGCTAATGTAATTGTGAATGTTGTGTTTTATCTAGAAGATCTTCATCATGAAATTATGGAAAATCGAGAAAAAAGATTCTGTTCTTTACTACATTATATTTTTCAAGAGTTGGTAACTGATAGAAGTAAAATCCATATTGCTTCTGGCATTAGGCATCTTTTGGATATATGCACTGGTTCATTGAAATTTACACTGCATATACAACAAGATGCACAAGAATTTCTTATGTTTATGCTTGGAGTATTGGTAGATGAAGTAATAGAAATTGAAAATGGATTTGGAGTAAGTTACAGATGGAATCATAAATGTAAAGAGTGTTCATTTTCTTCTACTACTGAAATAGACACTGAACTATTCATATACTTGACAATACCAGATTGCAAATCAGTGTCTTTTAACAAATTAGTAAAAGTAGAAAGATTTGGAAAATATCTCATTTTAATGCTACAACATTGTAGAGCAGATGGAAGAAAATTGGAAACCAAAATTTTGTGCCAAGTCAAGTATCAATTTCAGGAAGAACTTTTAAAGCAGTGGGTATTATTTTCCATGATGGACCTACTACAACATCTGGACACTATACTGTGTATTCAAAGTGCAATAAAGGATGGACACATTGCAATGATGCCCATTTGGAATTCAAATGTAGGTTGCCTTAAGAATTACCAAATTCATATCTGATATTTTTGATGCCAAAGGTTTGAAAATATAATTCGGCCTATTGGGAAGTTGTGAACACAAATTAACAAGTTTATTTTGGATATTTTCAATGCAAAAGTTTCAGAAACATTATTTGGCCTATTGGGATGATGTCAACGATTAGTGTATAGATTATTGTTTGTTCTAATTCATATTGCATTTGGAAAAATGTGTTTAGAAACAAGTATTTTTTATTTTTGCTGTCTATATTATACGAGATGTAAATGAGAATGTACATTTTACAAAATGTACTTGAGAGAAATAAAAGACTTACTGTAGTTGAAGAATGTAATTAAGAAACTGTAGATAGGTAAACACATAGTTACACATGTTCTAAATAATGCTCAACGCTGATTTATAATTTTTTTTACAATCTCGTTGATTGTTTTTTTTCCTCGCTGTTGTATGATGATACCACATTGAAAAATTTAAATCACTGTGTATGGTGAAATTCAGTAGAATCTGAGAACAGCAAAAAAGTGAAACTGAAAATGTTATGTAATTCTAAAATTATGCTGTTTTCTTAAAAGTATTATATAATATTCGATAACAGTTTTTCTTCTTCTTTTTTACAGAAGGTAATGGTGAAGTTTGAAAAGATTTTAAATTCAGTTTACAACAAAACTACTGTAAAATAGTTCCACTGAGTTATGTATCTACATTAGTAAAAAAGGTAAGAAGAAATAATGTAATATGCATGATAATGTGAAATAAGGTTTAGAGACACTTTTACTGCGCTCATCCATTCCTTCAAACACTACCCATGCACTCATCTATGCACTCAGGCACTATTTCCACACTCACTCAATTTACACAGGCACTACCCATGTACTGGTACAATCACCCAGACACTACCCATGCACTCATGCAAGCACTCAGGCACTACCCATGGACTCATCTATGCACTCAGGCACTACCCTTGCACTCTTGCATTCACTGAGGCAGTGCACATGCACTCCTCCAATCACCCATGCAGTAGCTATGCACTCATACAATCACCCAGGCACTACTCATGCACTCATCCATTCTGTCAAATACTACCCATGCACTCATCCATGCCCTGAGGTACAACTCCTGTACTCATTCAATCACCCAGACACTACCCATGCACTCCTTCAATTACCCAGCCACTACCCATACACTTAAAAAATCACCCAGGCACTACTCTTGCACTCCTCCAATCACCCTGGCACTATCCCTGCACTCATGCAATCACCCAGGCACTACCTATGCACTCATGCAATAACCCATGCACTACCCATGCACTCATAAATGCACTGAGCCACTTCTGCTGCACTCATGCAATCATGCAAGCACTACCCATGCAGTCTTCCAATCATCCAAGCACTACCCATGCACTCATGCAATCACCCAGGTACTACTCATGCACTCTTCCAATAACCCAGGCATTACCTATGCATTCATGCTATAACCCAGGCACGGCCCTTGCAGTCCTCCACACACCCAGGCATTACCTATGCACTCTTCCAATCACCCCTGCACTCATGCAATCACCCAAACAATACCTATGCACTCATGCAATAACCCAGGCACTACCCTTCCACTCCTCTAATTACCCAGGCACTATCCATGCTATCCTCCAATCACCCAGCCAGTACCCATGCACTTACAAAATCACCCAGGCACTACCTATCCACTGCTCCAATTACCCAGGCACTACCCCTGCACTCATGCAATCACCCAGACATTACCCCTGCACTCATGCAATCACCCAGGCATTACCCATGCACTCCTTCAATCACTCAGGCAGTACCCATGCACTCCTTCAATCACTCAGGCAGTACCTATGCACTCCTCCAATCACCCAGACATTACTTCTGCACTCATGCAATCACCCAGGAATTACCCATTCACTCCTTCAATCACTCAGGTAGTACGCATGCACTCCTCTAATCACCCAGACATTACCCCTGCACTCATGCAATCACCCAGGCATTACCCATGCACTCCTTCAGTCACCCAGCCACTACCCATGCACTTATAAAATCACCCAGGCTCTACCTATGCACTCATCCATTCTGTCAAATACTACCCATGCACTCAATTATGCCCTAAGGTACTACTCCTGCACTCATTCAATCACCCATACACTACCCATGCACTCCTTCAATTACCCAGCCACTACCCATGCACTTATAAATTCACCCAGGCACTACCCTTGCACTCCTCAAATCACCCTGGCACTATCCCTGCACTAATGCAATCACCCAGGTACTACCTATGTACTCATGGAAGGACCCAGGCACTAGCCATAAACTCATACTTGCACTGAGGCTCTTTTGCTGCACTCATGCAATCATGCAAGCACTACCCATGCAGTCTTCCAATCATCCAGGCACTACACATGCACTCATGCAATCACCCAGCTACTACTCATGCACTTCTCCAATAACCCAGGCACTACCTATGCACTCATGCAATAACCCAGGCACCACCCTTGCAGTCCTCCATGCACACAGGCATTACCTATGCACTCTTCCAATCACCCAGACATTATCCCTGCACTCATGCAATCACCCAGACACTACCTGTGCACTCATGCAATAACCCAGGCACTACCCTTCCACTTCTCTATTCACCCAGGCACTATCCATGCACTCCTCCAATCACTCAGCCAGTACCCATGCATTTACAAAATCACACAGGCATTACCCATGCACTCCTTCAATCACTCAGGCAGTACCCATGCACTCCTCCAATCACCCAGACATTATTCCTGTACTCATGCAATCAACCAGGCATTCATTACCCATGCACTCCTCCTATCACTCAGGCAGTACCCATGCACTCCTCCAATCTCCCAAACATTAACCCTGCACTCATGTAATCACCCAGGCATTACCCATGTACTCCTTCAATCACTCAGGCAGTACCCATGCACTCCTCCAATCTCCCAAACATTAACCCTGCACTCATGTAATCACCCAGGCATTACCCATGCACTCCTTCAATCACCCAGTCACTACCCATGCACTTATACAATCACCCAGGCACTACTCAGGCACTCCTCCAATCACCCAGGCACTACGTCTGCACTCATGAAATAACCCAGGCACTACCCTTGCAGTCCTACAATCACCCATGCACTATCCATGCACTCCTCCAATCACTCAGCCACTAGCAATGCACTCATGAAATCAACCAGGCATTACCCATGCACTCCTTCAATCACTCAGGCAGTACCCATGCATTCCTTCAATGACCCAGACATTACCCCTACACTCATGCAATCACCCAGGCATTACCCATGCAATCCTTTAATCACTCAGGCAGTACCCATCCACTCCTCAATCACCCTGGCACTATCCCTCCACTCATGCAATCACCCAGGCACAACCTATGCACTCATGTAATAACCCAGGCACTACCCTTGCATTCCTCCAATCATCCAGGCACTATCAATGCACTCCTCCAATCACCCAGCCAGTACCAATGCACTTACAAAATCACCCAGGCATTCCCCAGGCACTCCTTCAATCACTCAGGCAGTACCCATGTACTCCTCCAAACACCCAGACATTACCCCAGCACTCATGCAATCACCCAGCTAGTACCGATGCACTTATAAAATTACCCAGGCACTACCTATGCACTTCTCAATCACCCTGACACTATCCCTGCACTCATGCAATAACCCAGGCATTACCCATGCACTCCTTCAATCCCCCAGACATTACCCCTGCACTAATGCAATCACCCAGGCATTACTCATGCACTCCTTCAATCACTCAGGTAGTACGCATGCACTCCTCCAATCACCCAGACATTACCCCTGCACTCATGCAATCACCCAGGCATTACCCATGCACTCCTTCAATCACCCAGCCACTACCCATGCACTTATGAAATAACCCAGGCACTAACTATGTACACCTCCAATCACCCAGGCACTACCCATGCACTCATGCAGTTACTAAGGCACTACCCATGCACTCATACATGCTTTGAGGCACTTCTGCTGCACTCATGCAATTATGCAAGCACTACCCATGCAGTCTTCCTATCATCCAGGCACTACCCATGCACTCATGCAATCACCCAGGTACTACTCATGCACTCCTCCAATCACCCAGGCACTACCTATGTACTCATGCAATAGCCCAGGCACTAGCCTTGCAGTCCTCCAATCACCCAGGCACTATCCATGCACTACTCCAATCTCCCAGCGACTACCCATGCACTCATGCAATCACGCAGGCATTACCCATGCACTCCTTCAATCACTCAGGCAGTACCCATGCACTCCTCCAATGACTCAGACATTACCCCTGCACTCATGCAATCACCCAGGCATTACCCATGCACTCCTTCAATCACTCAGGCATTACCCATCCACTTATAAAATCACCCAGGCACTACCCATGCACTCATGCAGTTACTCAAGAACTACCCATGCACTCATACATGCACTGAGGCACTTCTGCTGCACTCATGCAATCATGCAATCACTACCCATGCAGTCTTCCTATCATCCAGGCACTACCCATGCACTCATGCAATTGATGAGTGGCTGCATGTATGAGTGACTGTATGGGTGAATTTTTGGATGTGTCTGTAGATCTATGAATCAGTGAGTGGGTACATAGTAACTGGTATTGATGTGTCTATGGTTTCAAAACTGATAGTCTCTATTTTAGAGTGGGTGTATCAAAGGTTATATTAGGGTGTGAGGAGGTGCATCAGATTATCACTTGGATGATGTCATCAGTGATGTCATCAGTGATGTCATTTGAGATGTCATCAGTGATGTCACTGACCATGTCATGAGTGATGTAATATTTGATGTCATCAGCAGTGCATTGCGGAGGCGCGAGTTATAATTAGCTCAACTAACTATAACAGCAGAATTTCTCTGGTTTTGTACGAGTGAAATGTCAGCCTATATATACATATATTCACTGAAAAAAACACAGGTTTCAGGGACGTTATAGTTAGTTGGACATTTCACTCGTACAAAACCAGAGAAATTCAACCTTTATAGTTAGTTGAGCTAACTATAATTCGCGCCCCTGCAATGCACTGCTGATGACCTCACATATTACATCACTCATGACATGGTCAGTGACATCACTGATGACATCACTGATGGCATCTCAAATGACATCACTGATGACATCACTGATGACCGAGACATTCCCCATGCACTCCTTCAATCACTCAGGCAGTACCCATGTACTCCTCCAATCACCCAGACATTACCCCTGCAATCATGCAATAACCCAGCTAGTACCGATGCACTTAAAAAATCACCCAGGCACTACCTATGCACTTCTCAATCACCCTGACACTATCCCTGCACTCATGCCTTGGACCACCTCTCAGCAATTCGACTGTGTGGTGCTTACTGAAGGTACCTAGTGGACTAGTTGGCCTCTAAGGACCCTTATGATTCTAGGGGTCTTAATCCCCCAATCCAGAACGCACCAGGAGGCGCGTTTGCACAGTGGTGCAGGCAGGGGGCGGGGCCTCCGGAGGAATGCCGGGTTCTGCTTTTTTGTTGTTATTCTTAGAAGGGGGATGTGTGGCCCCCCTGCTCTTAATATTTTGTGGGCCCTAGGGACCCATCCCCCAGGACCTGACCCATTTTAAAAAGAAAAAAATATTTATACAGGAGGGGGCCACTTGGCCCCCCTTCCCTGGACCTCTCTTGGCCCCGGGGACCCCATCCCTCGGGGTTTGGCCAGCCTTTAATTATTTTTTTTAATTTTAGAGGGGGGCCTCGTGGCCCCCCTCCTGAGGCCAATTATGACCCCGGAGACCCAATCCCCAGGGGCCGGCCTTCTGTTGTAAAAATAATAATAATAATAAATTAAAAGGGACGGGGCTGAGTGGCCCCCCTCCCGGGCCACTTCTGGCATTGGGGACCCTGTCCCTGGCCTGGCCTCAACGTTGGGGACCGCAGGAGGAGCCCCAAAGCCCCCACGTTCCCTGCCAGCTCCCCGCCTTCTGCGGGAGCTGGCATTGCTTTTGGACAAGGGGAGCTGCTGACATGCAGCTCCCCTTGTCCAAAGCAATCTGCTTTGCTTCATAGAAGCAAGAGCAGGTTTCCTGCTCTCGCTTCCATGAAGCAAAGCAGTGTTTGCAAATGGCAGGGCGGGAACAGTGCTCCCCCTGTCATTATAAACTGCAATGTTCCGGGGATGGGCACCCCAGGACATTGCTGGAGCTGGCCCTGGGGGTTGGTGGTACCCAGGGCCATGGAGGGATCCAGGAGGGGGGCACGCGTCCCTCCTCCCAACGTAAACATAGCCCCAGGGAGGTGGTTGTCCCCGGGGCCGGGGGGCTGCAATGGACCCCTGTATTTCAATAATTAGTGCCCCGGGGAGGTGATGGTCCCTGGGGCAGTGTGGGGGGGGCTCGAGCACCCCCACACATATAATTTATAATAGCCCCGGAGAGGTGGCGGTCCCCAGGGCTTGGGGGGGCCTGCGAGGCCCCTGCATATAATTACCTAAAGCCCCGGGGAGGTGTCAGTTCCCGGGGGTTGGGGGGGCCCTTGAGGCCCCCCACCCATAAATAGGAAAAGCCTCAGGGAGGTGGCGGTCCCCGGGGCTGCAGGGGTGGTTGCGTGCCCAGTCCTGCCCATAATTAAGAAAAGCCCCAGGGAGGTGGCGGTCCCCGGGGCTATGAGGGGGCGCGTGACCCCCGTGCAAAGCTAAGAAAAGCCCCGGGGAGGTGGTGGTCCTCGGGCTGCTGGGGCCCACACGCCCCGCATATATTTTGCATATTGCACCCGGGGGCTCATTAAAACGAAGTGGGGGAGACCGCACTTTGGGTTTTTTTTCCGCCTAATTTTTTTATTTTAATTGCCTTTTTTGCCCCTGGGGGTCCCTATGGCACCCCATGACCAGGCCTAGGAGGTCAGGGTGTTTCTACCCTGCCACCTTTTCTTGTTTTTTAACCTCTTTCTTGTGACATGGTTCAACCGAGTCACAAGATGGCTGCCAACACTTCTTAGTTTAAAGTGTTGGCAGCCAATCAGAATCAAGCCCATGCTCGGGAGGGTTTGCTGATCCACTGCTTTCACCAGATATATAATTTTTTAAAATATGAATATTTCAGGAACTACTGAACGGATTTACACCATTTAACAAAAAGCATGCTTTCTGAACCAAGAGCAACCTTTTTGCCAAATTTGGTGTAATTCCGTTCAGCAGTTCGGGCTGTAGCTTTGTCTAAAGATGTCATCAGTGATGTCATCAGTGATGTCACTGACCATGTCATGAATGATGTAATATGTGACGTCATCAGCAGTGCATTGCGGGGGCGCGAGTTATAGTTAGCTGAACTAACTATAACGGCGGAATTTCTCTGGTTTTGTACGAGTGAAATGTCCAACTAACTATAACGTCCCTGAAACCTATGGTTTTTTCAGTGAATTTCTAAGGTTTTTTAAATTCTAATTTCTAACTATAACGTGCCTGAAACCTATGGTTTTTTCAGTGAATGTCAAAGGTTTTTTAAATGCTAATTTCTAACTATAACGTCCCTGAAACCTATGGTTTTTTCAGTGAATTTCAAAGGTTTTTTAAATGCTAATTTTTAACTATAACATAGCAGTCGCGTTTGCAGAGTGGTGGAGAAAGGTGAGCGTGGCCTCCAAACACCTTTTAGCAATCCCACTGTGTAGGATTTACTGGATGTAACAGGAGGGGTAGTCAGCCCCCAATGTCAACCTTGGGGGCCAACTACCCCTTTTATTACCTCCAGTAAGTCCCACACAGCAGGATTGCTAACTTGTTATATCAGGCCCCGCCCCTTCCCTGCACCACTGGGCAAACGCGCCCCCTGGCTTCTGGCGCACTGCTGCTCGGAGGGATGAAGTCCACTTGTGTCCTGAGGTCCTCAGGACACAAGAGGACCTCATCGCTCCACCAGCAGTGCACCAGAAGATGCGTTTGCAGAGTGGTGTAAAAAGGGGTGTGGCCTGGGACAACCTCTCTGCAACGCAGCTCTGTGGCACTTACTAGAGGTACCTGGTAGGCTAGTTGGCCCCCAGGGACCCTCAGGATTCAAGGGGACTTAATCCCCCAATTTACAACGCGTCAGGGGGCGTGTTTGCACACTTTTTATATCAGGCCCTGCCCCATCCCTGCACCACTGTGCAAACGCGCCCCCTGACGTGTTGTAAGTTGGGGGATTAAGTCCCCTTGAATCCTGAGGGTCCCTGGGGGCCAACTAGCCCACCGGGTACCTCCAGTAAGCCCCACAGAGCTGCCTTGCAGAGACGTGTAAAAAGGGGCATGGCCTCGGACCACCTCTCTGCAACGCAGCTCTGTGGCGCTTACTGGAGGTACCTGGTGGGCTAGTTGGCCCCCAGGGACCCTCAGGATTGAAGGGGACGTAATCCCCCAATTTACAATGCGCCAGGGGGCGCGTTTGCACACTTGTTATGCCAGGCCCCGCCCCCTCCCTGCACCACTGTGCAAACGCGCCCCCTGGCGCATTGTAAGTTGGGGGATTAAGTCCCCTTGAATCCTGTGGGTCCCTGGGGGCCAACTAGCCCACCAGGTTTCCTTACTCTTGCTTAGACTGCTCTAGAAATAGTCCACAAATGTCTCCTTAGTCGGAACCAAGCCCCCCATTTTAGCACTTAACTTTCTCAGGGTAGCGAAGCAGATGAGTCTGAGGCTACTCAGGGGAGGTGGCATGGGCTACTAATCTCTATTCAACACACAACACTCAATAACAAATTGTCCACTCAGTGTTTTTTCTTTGTACACGCAACAAAAAAATAAACTTTAACTTACAAATATATTGCTAAGGTAGATGAAAATACCTTTGGTGATATCCTGAAATCACATTTGAGACCTTGTGGGTCATGTCCCCCAAAATCACAGTACCCCCCACCTAGACAAGATACAAGAGCACAATATAGGAGGGTGTCATTGAAAAAAGCAGATGCCAATTGGCTTTGTCAAGAAATCAATACATCAATAGATAAGGCAAGTCTATTGGCTTATTCAATGGTCACTATATTAAGAACAATAAAACATATTAAAAGTCATCATCAAATCAAGGGAATCAGTAACTATGCTTAAACGCAATCATTGCCAAAAGTATACCTTAAATAGGTAAAATATTGGAGTTAGAGTGCCAGCTGCAGTTCCTGGAGTGCCACCTGGCGTGGCCCCAGAGGAATCAATTCCCGACTCCTAGACATGGCTCAAATTGAGTACTGCAATTCGGAACAGGAGGCGGCCTGCCACCACTACCTAACTGTGCAATGCAGGATTTATGATGCTGTAGATAAGGCTGACCACCTCCTGGCATGGTTGAGCTGCAGAGAGGAGGAGGCCCGATGGGTGGAAGAGATCTACTTGAGCAGAGGGGACAGGCTGACCCAAACAGATGAGATAGTCTAGGAATTTGCACAATAATACCGGGCCTTCTATGCACCCCGGCAGCTTCAAGCGGACACAGAAATAGAGCCCTTCCTGGGTGGGTTCGCTGATGTCTATCTTGTTTGTTTGCTTTTGAATGGAAAGCTAATAAAAAAATATTTTTTTAAAACAGCCTATTTTAAATAAAGCATCAAAATTAATATAACATGTGTCTGAGTCTCTCTTTTTACACTGTTCAGGCTACTGCTATTCAACCATAGGTCCAACCCTAAGGAGTCCCTATACTTCACAGATGTAGAACAAAAGCTTCAACCCAACGAATAATTTGAAAATGAAGCAAAAGTCTCCCTATGTCATGGGTTTTATGTATGCTCTCCTTGGGGCACCATAAGAAAGAAATCCATATACAAATTAAGCCCCGCAGGGCCCTGCAGGATATTATGGGGCATTCCAACAACATAAATGTAATATTTGATGAGCAGCAGAGGTTGGTAAGTCTGCAGCCTTATGCCACGGTGTTCACGTTTCCCTTCTTTTTGGTTATGGGGTGCATACTTCCCTCAACTAGATCTTCAAAGATAATTTCACCTTTCTTTGTACTCATGCAGTACTCTTTGGAAGGTAAGGGGATGTTCCATGTGCTATCTTCATTGGTTATCATGTGTTCCAGCATTAAGGGGTGCATTTTTAATTAAGGTTACCACATACCAATATGCAATCATTTTTGACAGTGTAAAACTCAGCATACATTGTTTCTGGTGACGTCTTTCGCACCTCTATCAACCTTTTCGCTATGAGCCTTTGAAAAGAAGAACATTGGACTTAACCAGAGCCCATCTACCTGAAGGAAAATAAACTTTCAGGGGCTGATTTACAAGCCCCTTGCAACACTTTTGCGTCATTTTTAACATGGGAAAAGTGACGTATGGGTGGCGCAAGGGGCTTGTAAATAAGCCCCTCAGAATCTTAAGTGATCCCGCCTTGCTTCTTAAAACAATGATTTGCATGTTCTTGTTTATTACAGTGTGAATTACTACAGCGTCTGCTGCCAACAATGTTCTTACCTAAATGATCAAACACCCTGTGTGTCTGCCCTTTTGTAGCTTATTGGCAGGCAAATGGTACATTGAGTATCCATCAAAATCAATGGTATCGGTGGGCTACGTTTTCTGCAGACAGCAGATATCCTGTTGTTTCATGTAGGACAGACAGTTCTTATCGTCCATTTTTGACTTTATGCCTGCTATATTCCAGCTAATTGTTTTTATATGTGCTTTCGGTTCAATTTCCGAATTGCAGTTTCTGGGTTTGTCCTATAGGCTATTTTCTAGCTGATCTGCTAATGAAGGTATTTTTGGTAACAGGTAATAAAAAGCTTGGTTTGAAGGAACTATTTGTTGTTGAGTTTCTAGGATTGTAGAAGCTTGGTGGTTTCATGATGCAATGTGTGTGATACAGAACTTCATTTCAGTCAAATTGGCTTGCTGTGGAAGAAGGGGTTGATCTTGGATTTATGCTCCATCTGAACTTGTGCTGATGTTCTGGTAAGTTTGGACTTGATTGCTTTAGAAAAATAAGTGGGTACAATTCAATTTCTGATGACTCTATTTGAACACCTCATGCCTTCATCATGTTCACATAGTTGAGGATTTCATTTGTTATTTTTGTACTGGACCATACTGTATGTGTTGATTATTTACTCTCATTTTTATTTGATTGATTAAAGCTTACCGCTAATAATTCATTTGATCTAATGTCTTATAGACCTGGCAAAATGCTTATGAGTCGCAAGATGCTGCTTCTGTTGAGGATGTCTTGATTCCCATGCAATGTATACTCGGGCGGGTACAAATAATCATCAGCTGCTCTTTAGTAGCATTTGTGCTATCCTGGTTGACATCACATAAAGTATTTATTTGCATGTTTCATGCTCTAGATTCATTAATTGTTTTTCTCCTGTTATCCAATAATGGAGGTTGAGCCCTATCATACATCGGATTGACTAATTTTACCAAAGAATGCGCAGGATCATCAGTGGCTAAGCTGGTAGCCCGAGTTGCTAAATCACATGTGGTCAAATCTTGGGATTCTCTGTGGATAGATTTTCTAATACTTATATCTAATTGTTCTGTTCTTGCTTCATGAGGTGAAAAAGTCCTTCATTTGAAAACTGTGATCTTAGATGGAAGTTACTGGTCTGTGACTCTGAACTGCAGATACTTTTGTTATCTATTGCTCCACAAGGAAGTTGCAATTTGTTTGTTTGATTTTTGTGGCTCAATTGATTGGCTTGATTTAGCCCGATTTAATGACTTTCCTGTATTGGATCAAGTTTATGGTATACACCCTCTCTGTGAGGTAGCATTGTTATGTCCTAGGCTGTTGATGTTTTTTCTCTGTTTCTAAATTCCAGTTTAGATGGAGGAATCAACCAATATCCTAATGGTTCACGATTTATGTGTAAATGAAGGGTGCATGCTGTGCTACACAGCAGCCCTCGATTTTGGTTTGTGAAAGCTGCGGATTGATTGCCTATAGCTACTTTACTAAGTAGTTGATTTGTACCTCCTCCTGCTTCTTGAGCCTTTGGTTCTTCTGGGGTTTGTGGATTGGTTTGGAGGGATTTTGATATGGGAATGAAGAGAGGCATTGATATTTTTACAACACCATTTTAGAACTTGTTTCCATTAATTTTTGCCTTTACCTTTTTCTCTTTCCTTTGTACCTTTTTGTTAGGGGCAGATGGTGTCTCCATGATGGGAATGTTGGAATTTCCTAGTTCTTTCGATTGGATCTCCTATTCTAGTGTGGTAATTTGGCTGAACCGCACTCTGTTGCATGAAGGATGCTGTCTTGTGGGCATTTGTCAGACTTGCATGAACTAGTTCCTGGCCGACATGTTGAATGATTGTCAATTTTTGCCTGCAACCCTCTAGAATATCATTTAGGACCTTTGGGACTTCCAGCAATTTTTCTAACAAGGAAGCACAGATTTGTTTCTTAGATCTCCTTGGTTGGAGTGTGTCCTTAGATTTTCCTTTATAACTTCTTCAACTGCAGCCATCCTATGGTCAATTGTATACCATGTGGATGTAAATTGCTTGGTAAGCTCTAATTGGACATCAAGGACAGTGTCATGATTGCATCTGCAATTATGTCCAAGGTTTTACACAAGACCTTCATAATACTCAGTATCGGTTGATCCATTGAATACTCATTTGTTACATCATCCCTGGGCTGATTACCTGTCTCATAGCTTAAGTTTAGTTGTTTATTGTTATCAAGCAGATCATAATCGTCGAATGACATGCTTCCCAGATGAGAATCAACCCTGTTTCTACCTGGGTTATCTTGAGCGGCGAACTCAGAGTTAAGTACGATGGATGAGTCCAAGTACTGTATATTTGTGTTGGAATATTTATTTTTGACTGTTCAGTTTGAAGAATAGAGGCGTATGTGATAGAGACGCTTTTGTGTGTGCCAAATTGATACATTTTGATGTGGCATCCATGGCACTCGAGTCAGGATTAAAACCTGCAAAGTTAATTTGACCAGAAGGTAGTGAAGCAGGCTGGCCTGTAATTTCTGTAGTGGATCCAAGGGTCTCGCAAGACTAAGACCTCTTTCAGTCAGGACCAGATTTAAAATGAAATTATATTTCTGGGGGGTGATTCTAAAACTACTTGATCTGTTGTATCTTTTACTGTTGCTTTTTTGGACGCCTTTGCTTCAGGTGAAGATAAAAGCTACAACATTCCAAGGGAGTCTTCTGCTCCTTGTGAAATTGGTACTTTCGATGCATTGGGTGGCCAAGGTGACAGTTCAGGTGTAAAGGCTCGATGACCTTGATATAAAGTGACAGACAAGATGACATGATTGTTACTATAGTAGTTTGTTGCATCAAGCAAGCAATGTAAGAAAATTTGAAATAGAAGAAACCAGAGGGAATTTAAAATAGAAAGAACTAGAATTTGAAATAGAAGAAACATAAATTTACTCTCAAGTTTCAGTATTGGGTTTTTCCTATCTTCAAGCAGAGAGGAATAAAGTATCTTTTCCATACAAAAACATTTTTTTTTAAATGGCAACATGAAACCATTACAGAGATCAATCCCAAAATCTAGGAGTATATGAGTTTAATGTAACAGTATTTATTTTTCGGGGGCTAACTGTAGGAGAATACATTTGTTTGCTCAATGGCTTGTGTATTATACACCACCTTATCTGAATAACCAAAACCAACATATTTCACTGAAATGCCTATGGTGTGATGAGAATGGGACCAAGAGTCATATGATGTGAACGTGGAATTTGTTTACATCTGTATTAGGATAAAGGTTTGAAAAAAATCTGTAATAGTTTAGCCATGCAAGCAACTCCAGATGCAGTGTTAATATTTTTCGGTGGCCCCAAGCATTTGAGGATAGCAGCAAAAGCATCAATTCAATGGTGGTCTATTGACATTTTGATTGACGTATTGATAATTACATTGTATTTGCAATTGAACAATTGAAATACCTGCCCCCCCCCAAAATTGAGTAGATTAAGGGAAAGTGTCAGCAAAATGTGTTGGGGCAACCAATAAATTTAACTTGGGAACCAGATTTTGCAAAAGGTAATCAATTGATTTTGTAGAAGTAGGCTTGATTACAAAGATATGAAATCTATATGTGTAGGATGTTTAATTAAGTACATTGATCAAACCCCTCTTTTGATTAAGTATGTTTGATTGGGAAGATACAAAATTTGTGTTATTTCATGAATTGGAAAGTATCCCGAAATCTATGAAAAAAATAACAGTAACAAAAAGGAGTGTTTGGTTCTTCTTAGCGCTACTGAGCTGATAAACATGTGGCATGCATCTGTGCTCTGGAGTGGAACCTAACATTTATGATTTTGACCAGCATTGTAAACACCCCCAAAATGACTTATTACTCTTTGCCAAACAAGACAGACAAGAATCCAGAAACACGCATTCCAGAGATACAGCATACTGGCTGCACCAACATATGGCAGTAGGTTTACTACTTCTGAGTAGTTTAAAGTGACTACAACCTTGAACTACATCTATCATAATACATCTAGGCAAACTGATGATAATATGACAAGACATGGTCCTTCCTCCTTCCTATAGGTTAGTTGAGTCAGTTTCCCAAATGAGGATACACACTACACAGAGGCTCTGGATGCTCTGGGTCAGTAGCTCTATACTTAAGAGGGCGATCAATAAACCTCAGTGATGATGGAGGCAAAGCTCTTACCGATGCGTAGAATGGATTGAGTTCAAATAGAAACAAGCATTTGCAATGCAATCGGTCTCGTCTTTGGGACCTTATATGTATTTAGCTATGCAGCACATTAGCCTGGGTGCTGAAACATCTACAGTTCTTTAAAATGGAGGGAAAGTAAGCACCAAACTGCGTGACACTCTAGGTATGGGAACACATGGAGAGAAATATTGCCTTTCAGCTCTGTTTTTAACCGCTTAACCGCGGCGGCAATTCCGCCGCGGTGCGGCGGTTTAGCGCAGTGGGCGGGGCCGCGTCGGCCAACGGACGTGCGCAGCACTACGGAGGTAGTGCTCACGACGGCCGTTGGCCGACGGGCGCAGCAAAGGGGTTAATATAAAATCAGGGCCTTCGGTGGTCATATCACTGAAAATACAAGATTTGAAAAAAATATTACTGTCTATGGGTGCTCTTGGAAGACAATTTCTATGGACTGGAATCTAGAAAATGCTAAAGTGATTCTGGTATTTTACTGACCTCTGCTGGTCGTTTTCTATCAAGAAAGTTAAATAGAGGCAATTGCCAGAAAAATTTAAAAAAAGAAAGTCCCTCAGCAGAAAGCAAATCTAGTACTTTACTGACCTCTACTGGTCGTTTTCTATCAAGACAGTTAAATAGAGGCAGTTGAACAGAAAAAAAAGTCCCTAAGCGGAAGCAGACAAGTCCAAGGGCTGATCTCCAGAGCCCAGAAAGTACATACACATATAAGTATATACTAAAGTATATACAAGAGGTCTCAAATGCTCGACCTAAAAAGGACTTTTCTTAGCTCCAACAGACCTCTTAAGTTCTGAGTAGCTGACAAGTCAACCAGGTGCTGAACTTCTGCAATATGGTGTGATGGGGTGTAATTGCCATGCAGATTTGCCATTCAGCTGACCTTAACATGTAGCAGCAGATTTCTTTTGTCTCTTGCGAGGATTGTGAGTGCTTGAATGCACTATATCTATTAGTCTGGAGTCAGGCTAGCTAATAACATCCAGCACACAGGGTAAGCAGCAGCATAGGCAAGCAGGCATTCAGTTCGGTCCTCCAGGCTAATTCCTAGCCAAGTGCAACAGAAAGCACTAACCTCCACATTGTCTACACACTAACACCAGCAGGTCCACAAAGTGGATAGTTCCAAACAGTTGTTCAACAAGCCAGAAGAAAAGCACAGCCTACATGTGCAACATCAAAGTGTAGGGGAATAGACCATTGCCAATCAGAGTCAATGCATTCTTTAGATTTAAAGGAACCAGTCAATCATGCTTGGGCACAGTTTTCCTACAGCAACCGGAGTCTAGGAATGCCCTCTGTCCAAATGAAATGCAGTGGTCACTGCCTAAATCTATATGGCCAGGTATAGTTTGGGGGCCTACTGTGGGAGAATCCAATATATGCCTCCATATAACCTTCGAAACAAAGAACTGTTGAGAAAGAAGTGGAGCACATAGTTGCCTTTTGTAGGAGACATCCATCCTCAATTTTGCAGTCACTATTCTTGCAAATGTAAAAATTAATGAATAGCTATCAATTGCCATAACAACTGCAACGGAGGTATTTATGGAGTATTTACTATGCACACATGTTTAGATGATTACCCAGTTATTGTAAAAAATAGGCAGTTGTCTTGGGTGGAACTATTAGAATATGCGTCCACCAGCATACTAACCATTCAGACTGCGAGGTGGTGAGATCAATTGCAAACATTTCCTCTTATGGTTCACAAAGATGGTGTCCCTCAGATCATCAATTTGTATTTTAAGGTGTTGATTCGAATCAGGAGCCCCAGAAAATGGTGCTAAAAAGAAAAGGCAAATTGAGTATTCAGTGACAAAGGAAACATTGTGCGGGGGTAATATGTGCATATGGTATCAGGGACTATAATCATTACCTAGGACCATAAAGTGTTATTTCAATACACTGTGTTTATGAAGCAGACTCTCATCTACATTTTTCACCATAGGCAAGGGAGCAGAGCTTGTAAACCACACGTATATCATCACAGAAATTAGTTACCAATAGTGCATCATTATTACTGCTAAAGATAATTATTTCTTTTAAACTGCCTGGTCATTTCAAACAGCCCCAAGAGCTGTGGATGGAGTTGTTTTGTCAATGTGTTGTGTGTTGGCTTTATAGACAGGAGAATTGTGTGGAGTGTAATATCCATATAATAATTTGATAGAATTTGAAACTCATTAAAATTTGTAGTTATGTTGATAATACAAATATTGTGCTTGATTATGGTGACACCCTGGAGGGAATCACATATGTTCTGTACTGGTTGTGCATAGGAAATGTGAATTAGAAGAACATATTTTGCTCTGATTTTTATTGCCAATAGAAGCTTACTGTCTTGCCAGAGAAAGTGCCGTGGATGACGAGTCACTGTCCCTGCAGGGCGCAGAGCCAAGATCACTACTCACCATACTCCTTTTTTTAATTAAAAGCAAGCATTTGGACTGAGGCAGCAGTTTTGTGCTCACACAGGATACGGGCTATGCTAAAGATGCATTAAAAAGGGTGGTACCTAAAAGTCATACTCCATAGAGACGCTTATTGAGTGCTCCTGACTTTGCTGAGATCACATTGAATGGAGAGCCTGAAACAGGGCCCGACTGATACAGACCTTTGTCACTGACGCTAGAAAGTTCAATGCCAGCAGATGGCTCCATTTTGCCTGCAGCCTGCAGTCCTTAGACATTTTGTGGCTGTGTACTGGTCTGGTGGCCAGGGTGCTGGGAGGGGTTAATCAGGTTGAACAGAATGGCGAGCAGGACAGTAGGACAGCAGGGACGGCATGGTTTCTGTTGAGCGTCTATGTTCCATTACTACAGACTGCTATGGTTACACGTGGCAGTGGTGGCAGCGGTCTCTAGGGGTTCCAGGAATGCAGAGGCGAGAGGTAAGACCTGCAGCAGGATCTGGATAGGCTGGTGAGGCTGAGGCCAAGGGTGCTTTACTGTTTTCCTCCCCTAAGAAGTCCTAAGGAGCAGTGTCTAAATGGCCCTACTTGGATCTAATGGGACACTCAATTTACTAAGGCTTTTGTGCCTCTCCCCTTCCACACATCAATAGCCCCTCTACAGGTGGCAATGGAAGTACTGGATTTTTAGCTCATAAGAGGCACTTGGGGTGAGCCCTCCTGCTTAGTCTTTGTTTTATAGGAGTTGAAGTCAAAACTGCAACTGAGCTGAGCCAGTGATGTTCCACAGATATATCCCATAACCCACGCAAGAAGGGAAATTAAGTGAAAAGACTATAGAATTTTGAGGTGAGCTAGTTGTTTTGACTGCTGAGCTGGTGGTGTGTTGGAGGACAAAAGACACATAATTGATGGACGGAATGCAGTACAAATCAAAACATTCACCCCCAGTCAAGAGATCTGGGTTAAATCCATCATTCTTTTGCTCACCATGCCACCCCAGTTTAGACCTGGCCAAATGCAAATCAGTCTTGACCCTGTGCCGCATGGGAACAGTCCAGCCCGAACTGCCAAGCCAGGTCCTCCCTGGACCAGAAACAAGCATCCTAAGACCGGTTTCGGGGTTTCACCCCTCTTCAGCCAGGATAGCTTGAGTGGCACAGTGAGCCAGGGACCCACGTCTGGGCATACCCGGCGCACTTAGGGCGAGGAAGCAAAAGACACATAATTGATGGACAAAATGCAAAACAAATCAAAACATTCACCCCCAGACAAGAGATCTGGGTTAAATCCATCATTCTTCTGCTCACCATGCCACCCCAGTTTAGACCTGGCCATATGCAAATCAGTCTTGACCCTGTGCCGCATGGGAACAGTCCAGCCCGAACTGCCAAGCCAGGTCCTCCCTGGACCGGAAACAAGCATCCTAAGACCGGTTTCGGGGTTTCACCCCTCATCAGCCAGGATAGCTTGATTCCAGTGGCACAGTGAGCCCAGGACCCACGTCTGGGCATACCCGGCGCACTTAGGGCGAGGAAGCAAAAGGCACATAATTGATGGACGGAATGCAGAACAAATCAAAACATTCACCCCCAGTCAAGAGATCTGGGTTAAATCCATCATTCTTTTGCTCACCATGCCACCCCAGTTTAGACCTGGCCATATGCAAATCAGTCTTGACCCTGTGCCGCATGGGAACAGTCCAGCCCGAACTGCCAAGCCAGGTCCTCCCTGGACCGGAAACAAGCATCCTAAGACCGGTTTCGGGGTTTCACCCCTCTTCAGCCAGGATAGCTTGATTCCAGTGGCACAGTGAGCCCGGGACCCACGTCTGGGCATACCCGGCGCACTTAACGCGAGGAAGCAAAAGACACATAATTGATGGACGGAATGCAGAACAAATCAAAACATTCACCCCCAGTCAAGAGATCTGGGTTAAATCCATCATTCTTTTGCTCACCATGCCACCCCAGTTTAGACCTGGCCATATGCAAATCAGTCTTGACCCTGTGCCGCATGGGAACAGTCCAGCCCGAACTGCCAAGCCAGGACCTCCCTGGACCGGAAACAAGCATCCTAAGACCGGTTTCGGGGTTTCACCCCTCTTCAGCCAGGATAGCTTGATTCCAGTGGCACAGTGAACCCGGGACCCACGTCTGGGCATACCCGGCGCACTTAGGGCGAGGAAGCAAAAGACACATAATTGATGGACGGAATGCAGAACAAATCAAAACATTCACCCCCAGTCAAGAGATCTGTTGGAGGTGAGCCACTGATAACAGTGCAGCTTGTCCACTTCCCAGCTCGCTCACACTCCCCACTTTTCCTTTTCCTACTCCTCAATCCTCAGCCTGCTTGCTCCTAATCCTATTGGATATATTCACCCCATTTTCAAGAGAAAGCACTTAGTAAGTTATCAGTAAGTGCTACACTCTGGCAAGCCTCCTAAGGAGGGACTAAAAGCTCATTACAACCGATTATAACCCCACTGGACCCTTACACCACTGAACACAGAGCAATTGGAGGGGCAACTGGAGAGGCAACAATGCTCCCCAGTCTCCCCCTTCTATCACCATTACCATCGTCAGCACATTCCAGTTGCATCAACATGTTGACATTTTGGTGGGGCTTGCAGACTTGTTGTGGCCAGTTGTTCTCATGCCCCTGGATGGTGAGACCTCGGAACTTAGAGGCCACCTCACCAGTGAAGACAACCCAGGCATAGCGAGTGACGCAGGGCATCTGGGATACTGATAAGGACAGCAAGGAATATGAGACAAAAATGAGAAAATACAGAGTATTAAGCTGAGTCCTTTTGACAGGACATATAGCAATGGAGTCTCTGAGCGCAAACTGCGACTAAGGTGACTTGAGTTGATCACTCAAGGCAATTAATGGATGATGTAGAGGGAGCTACCACATATGCCTGCATGGCAAAACAGTCCATATCGGTGTTGGCAATTGAAAAGGTGCAGCAAAGAAAAGTAAGCAAACAGAATTGGTCAGCTATCACATCTCCATGTTGCCCTTTCGCTCATATGGCAACTGAACCCTACTCTCATTGGGAGTCTGACCCAAGAGGAGTCTCGATGGAGAAAAGCGAGTCACAAGAGGCTTCTATTAGTGGCAATCTGAGTCATCCTCCTAAGGCGCACAATCATGCACTACCCATTCTTTTCCATCACAGCCCTCAGCTAAAATAATTACTAATTATTTTGCAAGCATAGATGTAATCAAAAGCAGCTGGATGAGGCAGGCAGACTATCTACCCGGAATACATTGAAGGCAAAGTAGGAGTGTCTTCCCTATCAAAGTAAATCAAAGTAGCATACATTTGTTGTTTGACATTCACTTCTTCATTTAAAGGTAAAAAATTAAATTTTCAGAAAGTAGTGTGTTCCATTTGATGTAGAGATTAAGAACAGCCAATATGTGTTTCGCACTCGGAGGCTGATATGCCTGGGGCTTTCTCAAGGCTCAGAGAAATATCAAAATCATTCACATCTTCAATAAGGTGTGCAGACAGAATATCGAGTTGGAAATGTCGAACAACAGAAATATCGAGTCCTCAATATCGTGAGTCAGAAATATCGACAGCAAGAATATCGTGGTCAAGAATATCGATTTTAAGGTAAGAAATATTGTTTATAAAAATATAGAAGTCATTAATATAATTTGCAAAAATATAGTTGTTTAAAATATCGATGTTTTCATTAGTGTTATGAATTTTAGTATATATTTCAAATGTATGTGATGTATTTTTTTTGTATAAGAATTGTTTATGTTTTTAATATATGTGTTGCATTTTTAGTAGTTATCAATTTTATTTTAATAAAATTTTGCATTTTTTAGTTCTGTAGCGGGTTGAGGGTTTATAGGGGAATAGGGTGGGAAGTAATTTAATTATAATAAATTAATGATTATTTTTTATTTACTAATATTTATTTAATTGAGATTTTATAGTGTTAATTGTGGGAAGTAATTTCTTATTAATTAATTATTAATTGGTTGTTAATCAATATTAATTAATACATTGCTAATTAATTATGGTAATTGTGTCATTTTTTTAGGTGCCGGTTCTGTGGTTTATACGGGTAAAGGGTGGTTAGCAATTTATTTTTGATTAATTAATAATTAGTTGTAAATTGATATTCATTAATTTATCAAAAATTACCTATGGAAATTGTGTAATTAGTTTTAGGTGAGGGTTGTGGGGTGTATGGGGTAAAGGGCGGGAAGCAATATATGTTTCATTAATTAATAATTAGTTGTTAATAAATATTAATTAATTAATTGATAATTACATATAGAAATTGTGAAATTAATTTTAGGTGCTGGTTGTGGGGTTTATAGAGGTAAAGGGTGGGAAGTAATTTATGTTTAATTAATTTATAATTAGTTGATCATTAATATTACATAATTAAGTGTATTTAATTAGGGCAATTGTTTATATTTTTTTGTGTGTTGGTTTTACTTTTATAGGGTTAAAGGGTGAGGAGTAAATTACTTTTACTTACTTTATAATTAGTTGTTAATTACTATTAGTTTTTTAATTAAAAATAGGTTTTAATTGTGTAATACATTTTTTTACAGTTTAATTTTAGCTGGGGTTTTTGGGAGTTATAGGGGTAAAGTGTGGGAAGGTTATTAATTTTTAGGAGTTTTAATTTGTTTTTTAATTAATAATATTTCTTTAATTGATAATTAATTATGTTAATTAATTAAGTAATTTTTTTAATTTAGATGTGGGTTGTGAATTGTGTGGTGTTATACGGTAGGAAATAAAAAAAGTAAATTTATGTAATAATTAATGTTTATGTTTCAAAATAATTTCTAATTAAAAATATTTATTTGTTTGAAAAGTATTTGTTATTTTATTTAATATAATATTTGTAGGTATGTGTCATATGCATTTAACATTATAATACGTTTTTTTTTAATGTGTAATATTAAATATATTTGTATTTTAATTTTTAACATATTTATATATATATTTATATTTATTTTGTTTTTTAAATATTTTTGTTGTTGTTAATATTTTGTTAGTTTTTAATTTTTAACTGACTGGAGTGAGAATATTAATTGTTACCCCTCCCTAATCCAACACTTTGCCTACTGTTGCACTGATTGGAGTGGGAATGGTAAATTGTACCCCGCCACTATCCAACATTTTCCCTACTGTTGCACTCACTGGAGTTGGAATAGTAATTTTTACCCCTCTGCTATCCAACACTTTCCCAACTGTTGCACTCATTGGAGTGAGAATAGTAATTTTTAACCATCCGCTATCCAACACTTTCCCTACTGTTACAATTATTGGAGTGAGAATAGTAAAGTTTATCTCTCCGCTATCCAACAATTTCTCTACTGTTGCACTGACTGAAGTGGGAATAGTAAATTTTATTCCTCCACTATCCAACACTTTGCCTACTGTTGCACTCACTGGAGTGGGAATAGTAAGTTTTACCCCTCAGCTATCCAACACTTTCCCTACTGTTGCACTCATTGAAGTGGGAATAGTAATTTTTACCCATCCGCTATCCAACACTTTCCCTCTAGTTGTACTAACTGGAGTGGGAATAGTAATTTTTACCCCTCCGCTATCCAATCATTTCCCTACTGTTGCACTGACTGCACTGGTAAATTTAAGTTTAAAGATTTTTAAATAGTTTAATGTTTTAATTTATAATAGAATGTTTTTTAATAGATTTTATGTTATTTGTGCATATTTATACACGGAAACGAACAGTGGAGTAATTAACCCGTAGTCCGCTTTCCATCACAACATGTCGACTGTCCAAAGTGAAAAAGGACAGTGTATGTTTATAAATGTGGAGCGAATAAAACATTAACTATGACGGCATTGAGAATGGAGGAATCGCCAACATTTTTAATATTAACCACGAGTGCTCCATTGTCTCCCTAGTGGGGGCTTTTGTTGGTGAAAATATTTAAGTGACGGCCAAGGTCATGAAGGAGCACCTGCTAGGTAGACGTTGGGCGTCCGTTGTATGTATGCAGAGTCTTTTTCAAAAGACCCCCATCAAGTAACTATTATTGTGAGGAGGTTGCTCTGCTCGGTAAACCAGTTTTCAAAGAAAAATCAACTTGAACTACTGAAACATTGAGGAGAGCGAAACGAAGGCTTCTCTTCAAACTATATCAACGCATTTTTCGAATTCTTCTGTCCTTGATAGGAGGGTTTTTTCATAAGAAAGACATGGCTGTCTAATGATTTGAGGGCCAAAAGAAGAGTCCTTTTAGAGTATACATCGTCCCTCTAGAAATAGACCATTGGCTGAATCTTTAAGTGGAGTGACTGTCTGTTAACCATCCATCTTTGTCCTCTGGGTGTTGTGATAGTTATGTGGGTATCTGAAAAGGTCCTGATGAAGGTGGTTTGACTACCGTCCATATACCATCGAAACGCGCATCGACCCTATGTTCAGACCCTTTTTGAACATATTGTTTCAATCTGGTCGTGGAGGTTTTTTGTTATCTATAGTCTCCCTTTGTTCGGATACAGTTTGTATGAAAGTTGTATGAGTTTGAATGTGTTTGAATGAGGTTGGTTTTTAAAGTGATGTATTGATATGTCCAGAGGTTTCTTTGTTAAGCTACATATTATATATGTTTCTCTGTATTTGATGTATTGATGTGATAACAAGATTTGTTTTTTATTGTCATATATATGTCATCAACAAAAAAAAGTTTTAAAAATGAAAAAAGAGAAATGAAAGAATATAAAATAGATAATGAAATGAAATAATAAAGAAAATGAGAATCAAATTGTTATTGATGTGATTCAACTGATTATTGAGCCCAGGTGTGATATAGTTTTTAGGATGATAGAAATATAGGCCTTGAGGGAGCTTTCTTATTGTATGTTGGTGGCTTTCCCCTCTTCTCCCTGGCCTTAAAGTAAACTCTCGAGAGGGGGTCCCTATTTATGCAGTAGCATGAAGGAGCACCTGCCCATCAAGTTGTTCGGCAGTTGCAGTGGCATTTGGTGGAAAAAGTATTTAACTGCCAGAACCGCAGCTGACCTCCAGAGTACAGCGCTCGTTGACACAAGGTCGCACTGCAAAGTGGTTGGAAATGTGGATACCTATCCTGCTCCAACGAACGCGGTTCATCTGCAGGTCAGAGCACGGTAGGGCGAGGCATTGAGCCCACATTTTGTGATGGAACTGCCCTGTAAACAAGTTTCTTTTGCCTGCATGAAATGTTTCTACCAAGATTCATTACTAAAGTTGAATGCATAATTTGGCAGAAACACTTACTGTGATGTTACCAAACGAAGGACAGGCCATGATGGCGGACACAGGAACAAACAGTGGAGTAATTATCCCGTAGTCCACTTTCCATCATGACACATCGACTGTCCAACGGGAAAAGGACATTGTATGTTTATAAATGTGGAGTGAATAAAACATTAACTATGACGGTATTGAGAAAGGCGGAATCGCAGAAACGTGTTTGCCATTAATAAATTATTGATATTAACCGCGAGTGCTCCATTGTCTCCCTGGTGGGGGCTTTTGTTGGTGAATATATATCCTACCGAAACGCATCATAGCCCCAAGCAAAATGGATTAAAGGTTTTCATACCTCAAGTTGGTGATTGCGGTGTCGTCATTCCGGTGCAGGAGTAGGAGTGCTGGATTTTGTTCGCTGATATATATCTATATATATATATATATATAAATATATATATATATATATATATATATATATATTCACTGAAAAAACCATAGGTTTTAGGGACAGTTATAGTTAGTTGGACATTTCACTCGTACAAATCCATAGAAATTCCCCCGTTATAGTTAGTTCAGCTAACTATAACTCGCGCCCTCGCAATGCACTGCTGATGACGTCGCATATTACATCACTCATAACATGGTCAGTGACATCACTGATGACATCACTGATGACATCTCAAATGACATCACTGATGACATCATCCAGTGACTGTGTGTTTCTGTAAAGTTTAAATATGTTTAATATATATAGGGAACGGCGTATTGAAGAATGAGTGGGTGTATAAGTGTCTGAATGGATGATTTAGTACGTGAGTGACTGACTCTACAAGTGAGTGATTAAATGTATCTTACTGAATGCATGGGTTAGTGACTAAACTGTGTGAATGTCTGTTTCCGTCTGTCTGTTGGTTTGTAAGCGGCTGCATGGCTTTCTGAATAGCTACATGAGTGTCTACATGGGTTATTGATTGATTGTCTGAGTATCTGTATGGGTGCCTGAGTGTTTGTGTGGGTGGGGTGTGTGTGACTGTGCATAGATGTGTGAGTTGGTGATTCACTGGGTGCATGGTTTCAAGAGTGCATCTGTGATGGACTGTATGGGTGGGTGAGTGTGTGTATGGGTGTGTTAGTGATTGAATGTATATCTCAGTGGTACATGTGTGAGTAACTACATATGTGAAAGGCAGTATATATGTGTGTTGGAGTATATAAATGGCTATAAGTGAGAGTGTGTGATTGTGAGAGTGGCTGTATGGATGAGTGTGTACTTGTATCAGTGACTGTATAAGAGTGTAAGAATGTGCTAGTATTTGTATGAGTAAGTGAGCTGGTGTGTGTATAACTGTATAGGTGAGTAAATGGGTGTGTGATTAAGTTTTTGCATGACTGACTAGGTGTGTGAGTACCTCTATGGATGAGTGGCGGTGTGTGAGTGTTTATATAGGTGTATGAGTGCATATGATAGTCCTGTACTGAGTGACTAAGTATGAGTGACTGTACGGGTGAGTGAGTGGATGTGTGTGTAGACCTAAGAATCAGTGAGTGGGTATGTAGTTTTTGGTGTTGGAGTGTCTATGGTTTTGAGAATGGCAGTCTGTAATTTAGAGTGGGTGTATCAAAAGTTATATTAGGGTGTGAGAAGATGCATGAAATTATCACATGGATGAT
This sequence comes from Calotriton arnoldi, assembly GCA_963921515.1. Taxonomy (NCBI): domain Eukaryota; kingdom Metazoa; phylum Chordata; class Amphibia; order Caudata; family Salamandridae; genus Calotriton; species Calotriton arnoldi. Next base: position 14,490 of record CAWUFW010023823.1, on the reverse strand, counting down.
GTCATCAGTGATGTCATTTAAGATGTCATCAGTGATGTCATCAGTGATGTCACTGACCATGTCATGAGTGATGTAATATGTGACGTCATCAGCAGTGCATTGCGGGGGCGCGAGTTATAGTTAGCTGAACTAACTATAACGGGGGAATTTCTATGGTTTTGTACGAGTGAAATGTCCAACTAACTATAACTGTCCCTAAAACCTACGGTTTTTTCAGTGAATTTCAAAGGTTTTTTAAATGCTAATTTCTAACTATAACGTGTCTGAAACCTATGGTTTTTTCAGTGAATTTCAAAGGTTTTTTAAATGCTAATTTCTAACTATAACGTGCCTGAAACCTATGATTTTTAAGTGAATTTCAAAGGTTTTTTTAAATGCTAGTTTCTAACTATGCCTACAGAGGTAGGACATGTGAAGAAAGAAGAAAAAACGCACAGAAAGAAGCAAAAGATGTGCAGAAAGAACCAACAGAGGAGCAGAAAGAGGCCTTGTTGCAAAATCATCCTGTGCCCACAACTTTTTCAGACGGGTACTGGTGGTAACTGACTCTGACTAACCAGAGCCAGTGCTATGCTAAAAGACACTTAGAATACAGTGAAAACACCTACATACACTAGGGAACACTATGCGTTGGGGTACCCCTGTGATTAGCATGACCTCCTCTGCAAGTCCCTAGTACATAATAGGGCAGGGGATTAAAACTACCTCTTAAAACGCGCTACAGGGCGCGTTTGCACAGTGCTGAAGGGAGGGGGCCTGAGGTGACATGTGTGCAAACGCACCCCGTGGCGCGTTTTAAGTTGCGGGATTAAGTCCCCTTGAATTCTGAGGGTCCCTGGGCCCAACTAGCCCCCAGGTACCTACAGTTAGGACCACAGAGCTGAGTTGCAGAGAGGCGTTCCGAGGCCACGCACCTTTTTCACCTCTCTGCAACGCAACTCTGTTGTGCTTACTGAAGGTACCTGGTGGGCTAGTTGGCCCCCAGGGTCCCTCAGGATTCAAAGGGAATTAATTCCCCAACTTAAAACGCACCACAGGGCGTGTTTGCGCACATGTCACCTGAGGCCCCGCCCCTCCCTTCACCACTGTGCAAACGCGCCCCGTGGTGCGTTTTAAGTTGGGGGATTAGGTCACCTTGAATCCTGATGGTCCCTGGGGCCCAACTAGCCCACTAGGTACTTCCAGTAAGCACCACAGGCCTGCGTTGCAACGCCTGTAACAAATTGTGCAGTTGTGTTTAGGTAGTGAAGAGGGTCGTGCTGGGGGTAGTGTTTTAGGGTTTAGGGTAGTGCAGTGGTGTTTGTGTAGTGTAGGGGGTCACGCTGGGGGTAGAGTTAGGGTTTAGGGTAGTGCAGTGGTGTTTGGGTAGTGTAGGGAGTCGTGCTGGGGGAGTGTTTTAGGGTTTAGGGTAGTGCAGTGGTGTTTGGATAGTGTAGGGGGTCGTGCTGGGGGTAGTGTTTTAGGGTTTAGGGTAGTGCAGTGGTGTTTGGGTAGTGTAGGGGGTCGTGCTGGGGGTAGTGATTTAGGGTAGTGCAGTGGTGTTTGGGTAGTGTAGGGGTACTGCTGGGGGTAGTGTTTTAGGGTTTAGGTTAGTGCAGTGGTGTTTGGGTAGTGTAGGGGTACTGCTGGGGGTAGTGTTTTAGGGTTTAGGGTAGTGCAGTGGTGTTTGTGTAGTGTAGGGGGTAGTGTTTTAGGGTTTAGGGTAGTGCAGTGGTGTTTGTGTAGTGTAGGAGGTCGTGTTTTAGGGTTTAGGGTAGTGCAGTGGTCTTTGGGTAGTGTAGGGAGTCATGCGGGGGTAGTGTTTTAGGGTTTAGGTTAGTGTAGGGGGTCATGTGGGGGTAGTGTTTTAGGGATTAGGGTAGTGCATTGGTGTTTGGGTAGTGTAGGGGTCATGCGGGGGTAGTGTTTTAGGGTTTAGGGCAGTGCAGTGGTGTTTGGGTAGTGTAGGGGGTCATGCTGGGGGAGTGTTTTAGGGTTTAGGGCAGTGCAGTGGTGTTCGGGTAGTGTAGGGGGTCGTGCTGGGGGAGTGTTTGAGGGTTTAGGGCAGTGCCGTCGTGTTCGGGTAGTGTAGGGGGTTGTGCTGGGGGTAGTATTTTAGGGTTTAGGGTAGTGCAGTGGTGTTCGGGTAGTGTAGGGGGTCGTGCTGGGGGTAGTGTTCTAGGGTTTAGGGCAGTACAGTGGTGTTTGGGCAGTGTAGGGGGTAATGCTGAGGGTGGTGTTTTAGGGTTTAGGGCAGTGCAGTGGTGTTCGGGCAGTGTAGGGGGTCGTGCTGGGGTGATGTTTCAGGGTTTAGGGCAGTGCAGTGGTGTTCGGGCAGTGTAGGGGGTGGTGTTTCAGGGTTTAGGGCAGTGCAGTGGTGTTCGGGCAGTGTAGGGGGTCGTGCAGGGGGTGGTGTTTCAGGGTTTAGGGCAGTGGTGTTCGGGCAGTGTAGGGGGTCGTGCTGGGGGTGGTGTTTCAGGGTTTGGGGCAGTGCAGTGGTGTTCGAGCAGTACAGGGGGTCGTGCTGGGGGTGGTGTTTCAGGGTTTAGGGCAGTGCAGTGGTGTTCGGGCAGTGTAGGGGGCGGTGCAGGGGGTGGTGTTTCAGGGTTTAGGGCAGTGCAGTGGTGTTCGGGCAGTGTAGGGGGTGCTGCAGGGGGTGGTGTTTCAGGGTTTAGGGCAGTGCAGTGGTGTTCGGGCAGTGTAGGGGGTCATGCAGGGGGTGGTGTTTCAGGGTTTAGGGCAGTGCAGTGGGGTTCGGGCAGTGTAGGGGGTCGTGCTGGGGCTGGTGTTTCAGGGTTTAGGGCAGTACAGTGGTGTTCGGCCAGTGTAGGGGGTCGTGCTGGGGCTGGTGTTTCAGGGTTTAGGGCAGTGCAGTGGTGTTTGGGCAGTGTAGGGGGTTGTGCTGTGGCTGGTGTTTCAGGGTTTAGGGCAGTGCAGTCGTGTTCGGGCAGTGTAGGGGGTCGTGCTGGGGCTGGTGTTTCAGGGTTTAGGGCAGTGCAGTGGTGTTCGGGCAGTGTAGGGGTCATGCTGGGGCTGGTGTTTCAGGGTTTAGGGCAGTACAGTGGTGTTCGGGCAGTGTAGGGGGTCTTGCTGGGGCTGGTGTTTCAGAGTCTAGGGCAGTGCAGTGGTGTTCGGGCAGTGTAGGGGGTCTTGCTGGGGCTGGTGTTTCAGGGTTTAGGGCAGTGCAGTGGTGTTCGGGCAGTGTAGGGGGTCGTGCTGGGGGTGGTGTTTCAGGGTTTAGGGCAGTGCAGTGGTGTTTGGGCAGTGTAGGGGGTCATGCTGGGGCTAGTGTTTCAGGATTTAGGGCAGAGCAATGGTGTTCAGGCAGTGTAGGGGGTTTTGCTGGAGGTGGTGTTTCAGGGTTTAGGGCAGTGCAGTGGTGTTCGTGCAGTGTAGGGGTGGTGTTTCAGGGTTTAGGGCAGTGGTGTTCAGGCAGTGTAGGGGTGTTGCTGGGGTTGATGTTTCAGGGTTTAGGGCAGTGCAGTGGTGTTCGGGCAGTGTAGGGGGTCGTGCTGGGGGTGGTGTTTCAGGGTTTAGGGCAGTGCAGTGGTGTTCCGGCAGTGTAGGAGGTCGTGCAGGGGGTGGTGTTTCAGGGTTTAGGGCAGTGCAGTGGTGTTCGGGCAGTGTAGGGGGTCATGCTGCGGGTGGTGTTTCAGGGTTTGGGGCAGTGCAGTGGTGTTCAGGCAGTGTAGGGTGTCGTGCTGAGGGGTGGTGTTTCAGGGTTTAGGGCAGTGCAGTGGTGTTTGGGCAGTGTAGGGGGTCGTGCAGGGGGTGGTGTTTCAGGGTTTAGGGCAGTGCAGTGGTGTTTGGGCAGTGTAGGGGGTTGTGCAGGGGTGGTGTTTCAGGGTTTAGGGCAGTGCAGTGGTGTTCAGCCAGTGTAGGTGGTCTTGCTGGGGGTGGTGTTTCAGGCTTTAGTGCAGTGGTGTTCGGGCAGTGTAGGGGGTCTTGCTGGGGGTGGTGTTTCAGGGTTTAGGGCAGTGCAGTGGTGTTCGGGCAGTGTAGGGGTCTTGCTGGGGCTGGTGTTTCAGGGTTTAGGGCAGTGCAGTGGTTTTCGGGCAGTGTAGGCGGTCGTGCTGGGGCTGGTGTTTCAGGGTTTAGGGCAGTGCAGTGGTGTTCGGGCAGTGTACGGGGTTGTGCTGGGGCTGGTGTTTCAGGGTTTAGGGCAGTGCAGTGGTGTTCGGGCAGTGTAGGGGGTCGTGCTGGGGGTGGTGTTTCAGGGTTTAGGGCAGTGCAGTTGTGTTCGGGCAGTGTAGGGGGTCGTGCTGGGGCAGGTGTTTCATGGTTTAGGGCAGTGCAGTGGTGTTCGGGCAGTGTAGGGGGTCGTGCTGGGGGTGGTGTTTCAGGGTTTAGGGCAGTGCAGTGGTGTTCGGGCAGTGTAGGGGGTCATGCTGGGGGTGGTGTTTCAGGGTTTAGGGCAGTGCAGTGGTGTACGGGCAGTGTAGGGGGTCTTGCTGGGGGTGGTGTTTCAGGGTTTAGGGCAGTGGTGTTCGGGCAGTGTAGGGGGTCTTGCTGGGGGTAGTGTTTCGGGGTTTAGGGCAGTGCAGTGGTGTTCGTGCAGTGTAGGGGGTCGTGCTGGGGGTGGTGTTTCAGGGTTTAGGGCAGTGCAGTAGTGTTCGGGCAGTGTAGGGGATCGTGCAGGGGTGGTGTTTCAGGGTTTAGGGCAGTGCAGTGGTGTTCGGGCAGTGTAGGGGGTCGTGCTGGGGGTGGTGTTTCAGGGTTTAGGGCAGTGCAGTGGTGTTCGGGCAGTGTAGGGGGTCGTGCAGGGGGTGGTGTTTCAGGGTTTAGGGCAGTGCAGTGGTGTTCGGGCAGTGTAGGGGTCGTGCTGGGGCTGGTGTTTCAGGGTTTAGGGCAGTGCAGTGGTGTTTGGGCAGTGTAGGGGTCTTGCTGGGGGTGGTGTTTCAGGGTTTAGGGCAGTGGTGTTCGGGCAGTGTAGGGGGTCTTGCTGGGGGTGGTGTTTCAGGGTTTAGGGCAGTGCAGTGGTGTTTGGGCAGTGTAGGGGGTCTTGCTGGGGGTAGTGTTTCAGGGTTTAGGGCAGTGCAGTGGTGTTCGTGCAGTGTAGGGGTCGTGCTGGGGATGGTGTTTCAGGGTTTAGGGCAGTGCAGTAGTGTTCGGGCAGTGTAGGGGGTCGTGCAGGGGGTGGTGTTTCAGGGTTTAGGGCAGTGCAGTGGTGTTCGGGCAGTGTAGGGGGTCGTGCTGGGGGTGGTGTTTCAGGGTTTAGGACAGTGCAGTGGTGTTCGGGCAGTGTAGGGGGTCGTGCTGGGGGTGGTGTTTCAGGGTTTAGGGCAGTGGTGTTCGGGCAGTGTAGGGGGTCTTGCTGGGGGTGATGTTTCAGGGTTTAGGGCAGTGCAGTGGTGTTCGGGCAGTGTAGCAGGTCTTGCTGGGGGTAGTGTTTCAGGGTTTAGGGCAGTGCAGTGGTGTTCGGGCAGTGTAGGGGTCATGCTGGGGGTGGTGTTTCAGGGTTTAGGGCAGTGCAGTGGTGTTCGGGCAGTGTAGGGGTCGTGCTAGGGTATGTGTTTCAGGGTTTAGGGCAGTGCAGTGGTGTTCGGGCAGTGTAGGGGGTCGTGCTGGGGTAGTGTTTTAGGGTTTAAGGTAGTGCAGTGGTGTTTGTGTAGTGTAGGGGGTCGTGCTGGGGGCAGTGTTTTAGGGTTTAGGGTAGTGCAGTGGTGCTTGTGTAGTGTAGGGGGTCGTGCTGGGGGTAGTGTTTTAGGGTTTAGGGTAGTGCAGTGGTGTTTGTGTAGTGTAGGGGGTCATGTTTTAGGGTAGTGCAGTGGTGTTTGGGTAGTGTAGGGGGTCGTGCTGGGGGTAGTGTTTTAGGATTTAGGCTAGTGCAGTGGTGTTGGGGTAGTGTTTTAGGGTTTAGGGTAGTGCAGTGGTGTTTGTGTAGTGTAGGGGGTCATGCTGGGGGTAGTGTTTTAGGGTTTAGGATAGTGCAGTGGTGCTTGTGTAGTGTAGGGGTCGTGCTGGGGTAGTGTTTTAGGGTTTAGGGTAGTGCAGTGGTGTTTTTGTAGTGTAGGGGGTCATGTTTTAAGATGCAACACTCCAATACCTGACCAGTCTGCACTACATAAAACTGCAAAAAAACTAAAAATAAAAAGTGTTTTGCACACTTTTGTCATTGGGCTATATGTGGGCTACATCTGGGTAATATTTGTGCTACATTTGGGCTCTTTTTCACTGGTGGCCATCTTGGAAGACTTCTTTGTTATGAAGTTTCCTAATTTCCTCATTTACTGCAGTCTCCTCAGTAGGAAATGCTTTCAGTTTTTACTTTGATTCCATCAAGAAGGCATTCAGATGTGTCACACATTTGCCATAAATTCAGAATGTTATTACTCTAGTTGTTCATTAGATCACTGTAGTAAAGCTACTGCTCACCAAGGAGTTAACTGGAAGTCTACTGCTGGTATTGAAAGTGATTGTTTCAGTCTGCATGTCAGAATTTTCTAATGAAATAGAAGAGGATTTGAGATCTCACTTAAAACATGCACTAAATTTTCTTTTGCAGCACTAACCATAATTTCTATGGCAAAATGAACCCCCTCATTTTGTTCCTTTTTAAATTAAATGTTTTAAGTGTTACCAGTTTATTCCAATCAAGATGGCTTCAGGTGTGCCATACTTTTGTCATAAGTAAGGCTGTTAGCACTCTAGTTGTTCTTTAGAACACTCTGGGAAGCTGCAGTAGAACACAAAGGCATCAACTGACAGGCTGCTCCTGTTGAAATATAACAGGAAGATATTTGAGATCTCACTTAAAACATGTCCTAATTTTTCTTTCTACAGCACTAACCATAATTTCTATGGCAAAATGAACCCCCTCATTTTGTTCCTTTTTAAATTAAATGTTTTAAGTGTTACCAGTTTATTCCAATCAAGATGGCTTCAGGTGTGCCATACTTTGTCATAAGTAAGACTGTTAGCGCTCTAGTTGTTCTTTAGAACACTCTGGGAAGCTGCAGTAGAACACAAAGGCATCAACTGACAGGCTGCTCCTGTTGAAATATAACAGGAAGATATTTGAGATCACACTTGAAACATGTCCTAATTTTTCTTTCTACAGCACTAACCATAATTTCTATGACAAAATGAACCCCATCATTTTGTTCCTTTTTAAATTAAATGTTTTAAGTGTTACCAGTTTATTCCAATCAAGATGGCTTCAGGTGTGCCATACTTTTGTCATAAGTAAGACTGTTAGCGCTCTAGTTGTTCTTTAGAACACTCTGGGAAGCTGCAGTAGAACACAAAGGCATCAACTGACAGGCTGCTCCTGTTGAAATATAACAGGAAGATATTTGAGATCACACTTGAAACATGTCCTAATTTTTCTTTCCAGAGCACTAACCATAATTTCTATGACAAGATGAACCCCATCATTTTGTTCCTTTTTAAATTAAATGTTTTAAGTGTTACCAGTTTATTCCAATCAAGATGGCTTCAGGTGTGCCATACTTTTGTCATAAGTAAGGCTGTTAGCACTCTAGTTGTTCTTTAGAACACTCTGGGAAGCTGCAGTAGAACACAAAGGAATCAACTGACAGTCTCTGCCCTTGTTGGATGTACATGTTTTACTGAGAATGTCAGACTTCATTCTCACATGACTGAGAAAGATAATGTGAATTTACAGAAAATATGCTCTCATTTTAGCTTCTGGGGCACCTTCCAAAACTGTATGGGACAAGCATGTGAAAATAGTTTTCTCTCAAACATGATTCATGATATCCCAGCAGAAGGTTTTTCACAGGGTAAAATCACCTTAGAACACACCACAATTCCTGAAATTAGTATGGTACCATCAACAAATGAATTCTAATGTAACTAAAGTCTGTTATCACCCTTTATAGTTCTCCTTTTGGTAACCCTCAAAATCTTCGATTCACTACAATGCATTTCAATGGGGTACTATCATTTATATTGGTCCCAAGATGGCTGCCAGCAATTCCAGGATGAAGTGCTGACAGCCAATCAGATCTCACGATGACATGTGTGGTTAGGCTCCGCCCAGATATATATGTGTTTTTACTTTTGATTTTCTCAGCAACTACTGAACGGATTTACACCATTTAACAAAAAGGGTTCTTTTTGAACCAAGAACTACCTCTTTGCCAAATTTGGTGTAATTCCGTTCAGCAGTTCGGGCTGTAGCCTTGCATAAAGTTTCCTATGGGAAATTGATTTTTTGACTCTTATTTTTTAATTTCTCCGCAACTACTGAACGGATTTACACCATTTAACAAAAGGGTTCTTTCTGAACCAAGAACTACCTCTTTGCCAAATTTGGTGTAATTCCGTTCAGCAGTTCAGGCTGTAGCCGTGTCTAAAGTTTCCTATGGGAAAATGAATGGGGAAAACACGTTTTGGGACCCCCCTTTTTCTCGGCCCCCGCTTGACGAATCACCCTGAGACTTTCAGGGTAGGAGCGGACCGGAGCGGGCCATAAAGTTTGAAAATTTCGCGAAGATTCGTCAACCGACGCAAGAGTTATTTCAAATAGAATGTCGCGGATTTCCTATGGAAAATAGGTCCTACCTATAACTATCTACTGGCGACCGCCAGTAGATAATATATATACATATATATATATATATATATATATATATATATAGATAATTCTATGCTTATGTTTATAGGTCACTGTATATATAATTTATTTGATTAGAAACTTATGGGTCTCGGTTTTAATCATCTATCACAATATGTAAATATTATCATAACTATTTTATCTATAAGTTTTTCACTGTTGAAATATTGAGGGAAAAGATCAAATAAAAAAAAGATTTGAGTTATAAGTGATAACAAAATACAACAAATAAATTAGCTTCAAGTACAGCAACACTTGAAAGTCTGAGGTAAGACGAATACAACTTTAAATCTCAATATATTTTCTTCCTTTTACATGAATACCCTTTCTATGTAGTCATGTATCTGCATAGTTCTTACTTTACTCCTACTGTAGAAAATAGAAGAAAAAAACGTTCACTCTCTCTAATGCACCACTCTGTCTCACACCTTATACCTCTTGCAATATATCCTCTACCTCCACTCTCAGGGCTCAGCCCAAACCTCATTCTGCTACTATGATCTCCAAAATAACCCTTTCTAGATTCCTCTTCCCTCTTCCCATCACTGCTGACTCACCCCCAAACATAATTTTACTACTGCGAGTCTCCCTAACAACCCTTTCTAAATTTCTTCCCTCCTGTATCCCTCCTTTGGCTCATTCCAAACCTCATTTTACTACTATGATCTTCCCAATCCCTTTCTAGAGACTCTTACCTCCCTGCTGTCTCTCCTTTTAGTGATCTCAAACCTCATCTTACTTTACTATGATCTCTCAACAACACTTTCTAGACTCTTCCCTCTTCTATCCCACCATTATCTTATTCAATCCAACTAACAGCTTTACGTTTACCACTCAAATTAACTCATATTTCTCTATACTAATCCACCACTAATTCACACAGGGTTCCAGAGTAGCGTGCCACCTGCCGAAAAGCACTTTGATGCCTCGTCAGGGGTAGTAAGCGCTATTTAAATACAATTACAGCTCAGCATGAAAAACAGGTCTTTCAATATTAGCATATAATAATCTGATAAAATGGCATCGACAGGCTAATTTAAGTCAGTACATTATGTTACTTCACTTGTATGTCGCAACACCTCGGTATGACTACCTTTTAGAAAAATTGGCATTTATTATATGCGTCTTCATTTTGCATAGACTTTTGCACTTTTCAGTTAAACAAATTTTTGTTTACAACATGTAGAAAGTTCGCTCCAGCAACTCCCCCTCTGATGGTTGAATGAACCATCACAATTTTTTCCACAAATGAATTGTTAAGGGTGCACCTTCCCGCCTTACTACAAGTCACTCAAATCTTGTTTTTCAAAGTTTCAACTTCCTTCAGCTTTTTTGTATGTTTTAAATTTCCTTTGTTCAATTTCTATTTCTTCTTTTTTTCCTTTTCTCCTTCTCAGTTTTTCTTACTTGATAAGTAGCATCTAAATCTTCTTAAATAAAGCTTATAAACAGATTAAGCTTTGGGAAGAATCAGGTCCTTAATTGGAAAATCTATATTCAAAATGTTCCTCTCTATAAAATAAACTACGGGATTATACTACATGCAACGTCATATGAAAGTGAAACATGGTGATAGGTTACATCACAGCAGCTGAAGAAGGTGAATGTTCACAAACGTAGCAATCCCTAGCTTCTAAAGCTTGTGAGTATTCCTGACCTAATCTAGAATAAAAATTGGTTGTGAAAATTCCCTTTGAGAGCAACTACAAATGAAGCTTTTAACCTCGTCATCCATTGTATGTGCAGGTAATGTCAATATAGGTGTAGATATAAGTGTTTCTAACTCATGGGGTAAAACTCATACTTACCAACAGAAATGTAAATGCTAAGATAACTACTATTAGTGTGACAGCCATAAATATTCTACACTTAGCCTGGGTAAGGAAACACCTTTGTCTACATTCAGCAGACCTTTAACAGAATATAGCAGTTGGTAGATTCAGTATTCTGCGTTGACTTCTATGTGTGCAAAACAAGCAAAACCTTTTGTGATTAACTTCCAGGTATTTCTTTCAGTTTGTATACAACAATCTCCATGAGTCATCCTAACTCTACTCTATCTTCTTCTAAAAAGGTTTATCCTTACTTTTCTACTGCAACTGTGGCCCTAAGAAATTCTTCTTAAATCTTTTTGTCTTTGTTATTTCATAAGTGCTATGTTAATTTATCAAGTCTTTACAATTCAGTTTGACACAGTTCCTTGTTTGTAGAATCAGATCTCTCTGCTTTGAATCAGCTAAATATTAATTGTCAAGTCTTATTTTGCAGTATCGAGCCAATTTTTTACTGCTCAAATACTGTTTTAGTTTGGCATATCATGGAGGTTCAAGTGATTCTGAACTCAGTTAATTGGAATCTCAGTTCTGTTGCATTAGGCATGTTCTCTGCATAATAAGTCCACCCAGGTGCAGAATACCCACGTTGGAGGTACTCTTGCTCCCTTGGGCCTCCTTGGTGTCCGTTGATTTTTCTTCTGACTCGCTTATCCCACTGCATTCTAGTTCTTCAACAATGGTCTGTGGTATGCACTCAACTGACACACTAGATCTCAACTGTCTCCTACTATATGGCCATTTCAATCTCCATTGTAGTTTTTCGTTTCTCACACTTCTTCCCTCATGAGAATCGCTCAATGGTTCTGGTGGCATTTCAACAAGTCCCCTATTTCCAAATCTCAGTTCTCCATTTTTTAGAGATACTTCCACAACACTTTGCAAGATATCAGGAACTTTAACAGGTGAGGAAATCTGCTGTACGTCACCCCCCTCTGGCCCTTCAGGACGTGTGTACACCGGAGATTTTGTACTTGGCCCAACAGTCACTACTTCACTCAAGCGAATGCCTCACTCTCTGGGTGTGAGGGGCATGCACCCAATTAGGTATCCCAGGACATTTCACAGCAGTGTTGGTGATCAGAATCAGCAGGTTGGGGCCCATTTCATCTTGGCTCCGGGCATGATTTTCGAACATGCTTTTTGATCAGGACCTAGTCACCAGGGTTAAGATCATGACACTGCTTTTGACTTAAAATAGCAAAAGCAGCTCCAAACTGGTGGAAACAGAACGCATCACATCAGTCAATCCTGTGCAATAGTCGAGGATCATGTCATCTGTGATATTTACAAGCAGTCGCAGGCACAGTAGGAAGTCGCATAGCACATCCCATGAGTATTTCATGGGGCGACAAACAAGTCCTCCTGTCAGGGATGCTTCGGAACACATCAATACTAATGGCAAAGCATCTGGCCATTTCAATGAAGTGAATGCACATACGTTGACCAAACGTGATTTCAATGTCGCATTTAGCTGTTCAACTGTACCCAATGTTTCTGGACGATAGCTACAATGCAATCTCTGTCCCACTTGAAGTACCACACACAGCATTCTAAGGACCTTATTGTTGAAGTGGGTCAATCAGTCCGACCCCAGTGAAGCCGCCAATCTGAAGTGTGGTATGAGTTCATGTAGCATCAGTTTGGCTACAGTGAGACTGTGATTTCTCCATGTTGAGAAGTCTTTCACCCATCAGGAAGAAATGCACACTATAACCAGGATATATCTTAACCCTTTACCAGAATTCAATAAAATCAAACTGCATCCTGTTGAAGGGTCTTCCTGATCTTCCAATATTGCTCAGTGTTACAGGGGTTCTCCTCCCTACATTTACCTGCTGACATATCACACACCTATGACATAGCTCTTCAGCTAAAACTCTGAATTGGGATTTAAACCAATTCTGCCTGAGTAATCTCACCATTGCACCTCTCTCAATGTGTGCAGGGCCATAAACATTTCTCATCATGGGAAATAACAGGCTATCTGGCAACACTGGTCTTCCATCTGCTGAAACCCAAATACCATTAGCATTTTTGGACACATCCTGATCTGGCCCATCCATGCTGTTCTGACTCTGAAACTTCTTCCTTCAACGTTTTGATTTCTCTACCATGTATCAGCTACTGACAACAGCATTGAGAGTGCGTGTCCTCATCAGATTCATTTGTATATTCTCATTTAAATGTGCATGCCACATTTGCTGAATACCTAGCAACTTCATCAGCATATCTGTTTCCAACAGTGACAAAGTCATTGCCACTTTTGTGGGCCACACATTTTAACTACCGCAATTTCTTATAGTAATGGTAAGGCTTTCCAACAATCTCATCACATATTCTCCATTCCCGATCAGTGACCCAGATGAAGTCATTAAATCCACTTTGTGACCATAACTGTCCGAAATCATGAACCACGCCAAAGCCATGACAAATGTCTGTAAATATAGTCACTCACAATTGAGCCGAAAGATTGCAGGCTTGTGTAAGGCGATCAATTCTGCCACTTCTGCAGAGGTAACACCTTGAAGCCAGGAGGCTTCCACCACTTCTGAATTGTACAAACAGCGTAAGCTGCTCTCAAGTTCCCTCATAGTCTCTCAAACATGAGTCGTCTACAAAAATGACAGTCAGGCTCATCAAGCCACATCAAGGCTCATCAGCCTTAATTATCAGGTCTTGGCTTGGTGCATAGATCCGTAGCATCAGGACAATCATGCTCAACCTCTCCTCCATTAATATCATTTTCAGGCAATGGTAACAATGTAGCTGGACATCTTTTAATACAACATTATCAGCAGCAAGAATTTCTTATTCATATTTTGTAAGTCTGCTGTTTGTCAAATACTGGGTTCTAGTACGAGGAGCAATATTTCTACTGAATGGGGGACCATCACTGTAGACGATGTTCCATCACTATGCTCTCATTTCTCTCAATACTGACACCAACCGCCGCAACTGCTTCAACGCAGCCTGGCAGTCCTGCGACTACAGGGTGAAGAGCAGTTGAAAAGTATGCCACAGGTCTTGGAGAGTCTCCATGCAACAGAGTAAGCACTGAGAGAGTGCAGCCCTCCGTCTCACTGCACAACAACGTAAACATTTTACAGTAAACAGGCATTCCTACTGCCGGGGCATGAAAGAGACTTTCTCTCAGCTCTCGGAACGATTTCAGGCAGTCTCTGTCCCATGGAAGCAGATTGGGCATATCTTTGTGCGTCAGCCTTGATAAAGGCTGGGGATAAAGTTGGGTATCCACTGTCTACAGTAGGCCACCATTCACAGGAACATTCTGACTTCTCTCTGTGTTCCAGGTGGGTTCAATTCAGAAATCATTGTCATTCTCTCATGTGACACCCTTCTCATTCCTCCTTCTATAAGATGTGCTAAATACAGGACCTCTTTCTGGCAATACTGTAATTTGCTCGATACACTGTATATTTTCAGCCAAATAGAGCAAGCATACCTGGTTTATAAGCTTCTTGTGTATTTGACTCCACAAGTAGTTCATCATTGTACTACACAAGAACTGAGTTGCAAGGCATTTGTAAAGTCTCAAGATTCTTTTTCAAGATCTGATTAAAAATCGAAGGGCTCTCTGTATACCCTGGTGGAACTTGGACCATGCCAAAACTCTATCTTTGAATATAAATGAGAACAATAATTAACTTTCCTCATGCAAAGGGTTAGTTAAAAAGGCCTGGCAGAGATTGAAAACAGTAAACCACTCTGCAACACAGGGAATTTTAAATATTGGAGCTGGATTGGTACCACGGGAAAACATGGAACTACAATATGTGAATTTTCTGAAGATTCTGTAGAATTCTATACTTGCCGGTGGGCTTCTGCAAACCAATAATCGATGAATGGCAAGGACTTCCAACAATTTCTCTCAAAATCCCTTGTTTTAACATTGTTTCAATCACAGTAGTGATGCGATTCCAGACACTGTTTCAGGCGTGAGATTATGCTGTGAGCTTTCTTGGAAACAAAGCATTTTGCTTTAGAATGATTCAGACTGGTTCTATACCTTTAATTAGTCTGATGTCTGTTCCTGAAAAATCCCATACTTTAATTTTACAGTACATGTGAAATTTG